>SKCR01035475.1:0-115839 GCA_019454045.1 Zanthoxylum bungeanum
ATCATGAGCCCTACATCATCAAGCAACGCCCTTGGTTCAATAATAACATGATGTCAGGTCCCCCAATGTGTGTGGCTTGGTGTAGAACTCATGATCTGACATTGAGGTACTGGTTTCGAATCCAATGGGTACGTTTCTTGTAAGAGTATGAGACATGACTAATGCTATGATACCCAAATGTATCAAATATCCTGGGTTCAAAGTTTCATGTTTAATGCAACTTTGAGCTTTGAGCATTGAACATGCAATTTCTACCAATAAACATGCAACTGATTTCATGTTTTAAAAAATTTCATATTTATTGATATAATTTGCATGTTTAATGATCAAAGTTGCATGTTGAATACTCAAAGTTGCATGAAACATGCAACTTGATACCCAAGGGTATGCATGTGATACCATTGGGTATCATAGACATGCCCATGTGACAGTCGGAGATTTTACCTACTCCATTTAAATATGGAAGAAGTGGTTGACGGTAGAATTTTCAAATTATTTTTTAAAAAAAATAACATGATGTCTCGTTCACTAGTATTTTATATTAAATACTTGAGAGTCATGTCTAAGGCATATGGCAATATGTAGTCTGATTCAAATATTAATTGTCAAAGAATAAAATAGATATAGTTTATGTTTTTTTTTTTTTTTTTTTTTAAAAACCTTCACTTCTTGATTTGATGTTGTTACTTTCTTGTGTGTGTTTTTATTCTGTTTGTTGCATTTTTTTTTTTTTTTGAAATTATTGGAAATCCCACCGTCAAACCACTCTTTCCGGATTTAAGTGGAGTAGGTAAAATTTCTAGCTGTCTCGAATTCTTACAAAAAATATACTCCCTCAATTCGAACGCATAATCTCAAGATGAGATCCTAAGTCCTACATCACCAAGCCACCCCTCTTAGAATTGCATTTTGCTTTCCCCCTTTTGATAATGTATTTTTTTCTTTCAATTTCTTTGTGAAATGACGCTTATGTATGATGAAGAATTATTGTATTCTGTATATAGTGATAAACTTATTGTTAATGCTTTGCAAAATGCTGATTTGGATGACCAATTTTTTGATGGCTTTGAAATTTGTTGCAGTACTAATAAAATGTGGGTTTGACATGCTGTATTACATTAGTTAAGTTGCACTGTATTAATTAATACAAAGTATATTATATTAAGGTTGTATTGTATTATATTAATATTGTATAATGTTTTGTGTTATAATATTTTATATTAATATTATATTGTGTTTAGTGTTGCACTGTACTATATTAATTTTTTTTTAATGATTAACTAAATATATCTCTGAAAATAATTAATGTTGAAGACATTTTTTTTTTAATATAATGTAAAAAATAATAATATTCTTCTTAGATTATACTTAATTAATTGTGGTATCACTTGGTTTTAAAAAGCTTCAATCATCATCATCATCATCATCATTTTGTTTTGGTTCTAAAAAATAGATCGTTAAAACTCAATTCTCTTATTTAAAAATAAAAAACTGAAAACACAATTTTTTCCCTCAATTTCATTAATTCCAACAGATATTCATCAAATTTGTCGAAACTAACAATCGTTTTACCTGACAAAGATTAACATCAAGTTCCCAAGAGATCCTCGCATGTTTGATATTGTTGACGATTGTTTTTCGTTTTAATGATAAAATAAGGAATTCACCATTCGAATAAATTTCCATCGAATAATGAATTTGTTTGGTTAGTGGGAACCGTACAAATTTAGCAAACAGACAGGATAAACACAAAGTTTACGTGATTCGATGGAGTGTAGCTCCTACCTACGTCAACGAGATAAAAAGATGGGTATTTTATTACTGTTCGGGGTCAAGACCGACCTGAGCTACAAATGTGAGGATGAACTAGTACCGTAATAAGACATATCGGGTCTTACACAAGCCCATTAAAATTCTCTCAAGTGATCGAGTAACTGAACAACTTTCTATTTCTATCTCTAGTTCTTGAGCGCTAAATCTTTTTTAAGTAGTGAGATGTAAAAATTACTAACTACTGAATTTGTGGCTTCAACCCCTTTATATAGGCTTCAAAAATACATTGTTCCACCAACCATGATGTTAGCTAATGTCACTAGGTATCATTACAGCTACTGCTATCATCAACCTCCCATAATTCAACCAATCATATTAGCTCATTTTTCTGCTACTGCACCTGCCTATGGTGGCTCTGCTATGCCAATATTCTGCTACTGTACCGGCCCATGTCGGCTGGCAAGGCCTAAGACCACTGTAGACTGTTGCTTTCCCTCTGCCATCATTAACCTTTTGGAAGCACACTTTCCCAAGTAGAGCATTACGCCACATGGCTTCAATATTGGTCAGCCTATGATCTCATCTTCGTTTCTCGGGTTAGCATAGCGAGGCAGATTTTGATCAAATCTCCCTTTAGCTCTTTTTCAACTAGTTTGGGTTCTCAGACAATGACCTCAATCGGGTCGAGCTGTTCAAACTTTCAGAACCCCAAAAAATCACCACTCTTCATGTGGTCGGGTTGGTATCACAATTGCTTCATCTCCAAAATGCTCTGTTCTCGGGATTTCTCATTTGTACAATAAGGTCAGGTCTCTCTGTCAGCCCCCAACCTCGTTCTGGGCTTTTGCCACCTCACTTTTGTATATGTAATATTCACTCTACCACTCCTCGGTATTTTTCATTCCTCGAAGTAAAAAACCACCATCAATATTTGTCCCATAGTTCTCGGTATCAATGAGTTTGTGAGTTGATGACGAGAACTTTACAAAAGATGGTGGTGCATGTAGATAAAGATCGATCCAGCATCATTGGTCTGTAGCCTATTGGAAACCTATTTCACCTCAACTTCTCTCTGGTTCATTTTATTTGGGATGGGCTGCTCTGGTTGCTGCTAAAAATACCCTTATTTCTGATGGTTTCATTTCTTTCACCACCATTCAAAAACACGTTCCTAGGGTTCTGTAACGTCCCTAAGAGTTCGCAATGGTCTTCCTTAAATACCCATCACATCCTCTCTTGTTTCGTCTCCCCGATGTGTCAAGTGTCGTTCATCCATAGCTTGCCCACCAAAATTTGAGTGGCTTAGATCAACCGAGCACGTGGCTCCTATTTGAGCCCTTCAATTTGAATTCAACCACTGTGATGACCCAACACATGTCACTAATCCATCACTCCCATTCCAATCCAACGATCAATATCAACCTGAGTAGCTTATTTAAAAGCCAATTCTGTTCATTTTATAACTTTTACCACTTCCCCTCTCTCAAAATCTATCTCAAGCTCCAAGCATTCCTGCAATCTCGAGTTCTTCCAATATTTCAAACTCTCAACCTTTATCTTCAACTTTCAACATACAAAAACTCATCGACTCCCATTTTTATTTCTTCATACTGAGCCTGCTTTATATTTCCAAATTATTACGTGACGAGCATGATGAATATGTAGCACGTTCCTGGGTTTTTTTGCAGGTTTATGGGGCCGAATATGTATTTCTCGGTTTTTTAAATGTTTGTGTTTATGGTTAATGCTTCATTTTCTGGTTTGTGTACTTATTGTATGCATGTGTTTCTTGGATTTGTAATGGGTTTGGACTTGTATTAATAGGTCAGGTCGGTTCTGTGTTTGGCCATGTTTCTATTCCAAAACTTACTATTTCGCCATAGCTAGGGCATTCGGAGCTCTCTAGGGTTAACTACTATGTAGGGATGACAAAGTAAACACTACACCAACCCGTTCAAAAGAAGATAACCAATCATTTACCATCATATACCCTCGCCCTGATCCAATACCTCTATTAATGGACTTTGAGGGCCTAGACATGGACAGAGCTTGCTTTATAACCCACGCCGATCTCGATCACTTGAGGGAGAGGTTCAACATACCTAAGGGGATCACCATATATGTACCCATGAAGAAGATAAGGTTAGTAGACCTTTCGGCTGTTTTATTGCACTATGCATGACCTTTTTTGACTTGTTATGAGGCTGCCCATCTAAGGGTACTTGGCCAAAATACTGGTTGCAATGAACCTGGCCCCATGCCAGTTAAATTAAATAGGTGGTGAGTACTAGATAGACTGTACATCATCTGAAGGCGGAGTGGTCTTCCAGAGCCTTCGGTTCTAGAGCTGAAGAGGATCTATCGACTAAATGCCAACCCAAATAAGTGCAAGGGTTGGTATTACTTGTCCACCTACGCTAGAGGCAAACACTTGATTACAAACCTATTTTGAGGGCAAGAATAAAGATATGACGATAAGCACATAGTTGTCATAAACGCCTTTAGATCATGAGGTATTTCCCGACCTTCGTATTTTCCATACCTAGGATTTTTTTTACTTCTTCTAACTCCTTGAACCCTCTATAACTTGTTGGGGAGACCCTTGACCGGCGTAATCACACGCGTATAACGCAAGCGCACGTATCGTTCAAGTAGTATAAAAAGTATCGATCACACGAGGACTTAAAACCTTTTGTTATCAATTTATGAAGTTAAATGTTTTACAAGTATCTAATTGATTGATTGTTTGATTGGGTGGTGACTTTAAAATTAAAACAAGTAAATAAAATTACTTGAAATTAGATTGAAGAAAATTCAATATTAATAAAACTATCCAGGGTTGTGAATCCTTCCAATATCTTTTAAAAGATGAAGTGGTTATTTTACGTTTGTGTAATTTATTGGTTTATTAACCTGGAACACAAAATTATGTAAAAGCTTCTTCCGATGGTCAAATACAAATACCCAGTGTAACCCAATTAATCATATTCCTATGTCAACCAAGTTACCTGAATTCATTAAGATTAAGTTCCAATTATGGCTACCCCCGCCCGACAGGTATATTCCTATCCTGTAAGGAAATCTATTAAAGGGTTATCTATTATCAAGGAAGATCGTGGGTTATTGAATCTAGGGTCTTAAACCTAAAATCTATTTTCCAAGTTCATTTTAAGTTTACCAGTTCAATTTTATTAATAGCCAGTTAATAAAAAACATTAGGACTAAGGCTCAATAAATAAACCTTTATATTACCCAAACCATAAAATAACCCATTATAAACCGATGATATTGAACTTCATCACAGCCCCAGATAACTGACTTAGTTACGACACATATTTACGGGTAGTAAAAACTTAAATAAAATAAAAGACATAAAATAAATTGCTGGAAATTAAATACTGAAAAGTAAATGACGGAAGTAAATGCTAAAAATTAAATGCTGAAAATTAAATGCTGAAAAGTAAATGCTAAAAGTAAATTGCTGAAAAGTAAATGCTGAAAGTAAATTGCTGAAAAGTAAATAAAGTAAAAGTACAATAAAAGAAAATGCTAAGGTAAAAGGATCCACTTTTATTACTTCTATTTTAGATATCTCCCTTAATATAATATATTAATTTTGCGTGATAATTACCAACCAACCATATAGGCGGTATCCAGATTAATTCAAATTAATAATTAATTACCAACCGACCAATCAGGCAGTATCATCATTAAGTCAGGTTTTAACTAGTTTATTTATTATATTTAAGGGAGGTTAATCTAAATATTAGTAATAAAAGTTTTACCTTTTACCCCAGCAAGGGGGAGTTACCTCTTCATTACTGAAAAGTAAATTGCTGAAAAGTAAAGAAAGGAAAGTATTGTGCGTAAAAGTAAATTGCAGAAAGTAAAGACTGAAAAGTAAAGAAAGAAAAGTGCGAAAGCTGAAATTAAATACTGAAAGCTGTAAATAAACAAACAAGATACAATCTTCAGAGAATTCTTAAGGAATTATATAGAAGAAAGTATGAATTTACAAATGAAATGGCTTGGTATTTATAGGCAAAATTTTGCCTCCACCAAATCCATTATTAATTGCTCGACTAATTGCTATCATGTTTGGTGGGAGTTTGACTAATTTTATTTATTTATTTATTTTTTTTTTTGCTTTGAAAATGACTTTAATAATTACACATAACACACTTCTGGATGTTTCATCAATTTCGGTCATGAAACATTCAGAATTCGAAATTATTTTATCTTCAACTTCACGTTGTAAATCTTTGAGTCTTCTTAATATGGAACTGATGAATCAGCTCAATCCGATATTGGAGTAAAAAGTTATGCCCAAAATACGACAATAATGCAAAACTGGAATTTATGAAACTGTACTTCGTTAGAACGCCCTTTCAAGTTTCCAATCTCCAAAATTAATATGTCAAGTCCAATTTTTGCCCTTATTTGACCCACATTTCGTCCTAAATGATTCCATTGAGTCCCAACATTATTTTATCTGCAAAATAAACTAAAAAACATCAAAACGTTCATCAAACCCGAGAAACTAAACAAAATATTAAGTAAAAGGGGCGATAAATATTGATATATTTTCCGCTCATCAACCCTCCCAAAGTATGCCACCAGATCAGGGCAAGAATATAATAGACATCCCTCTATGGAGGTCATTATAGGGAAATCATTAATCCTTCCTCTTTCACTGATGCATGTCTTATACCAAGTACCTCTACATCCTCCAATAAACAGCCCGGTAGATAAAAACTAACTGAATGACCTATGTTCTGCTTGCCTACTTTATACTCATTATATTTTTTCATCTCACCCTATCAGTTGTTAATTTTTTATGTATTTTTTCTTGATACAAGTATGTCAGGAAAGAGTCTCAGCCCACTACAAATTGCACGAGAAGCCAAACACCTAGCTCAAGGCAGTCCAAGTGTCACCTGCCCCTGACTTACCACCCCCAATACCTCCATCCTAAAGACAAAAAAACAGAGGTAGACCCATGCCCCTCCGGCCCAGACCATCAACAAACCACCACCAAAACAGACCCAAATTCCTCATGCACAAACCTCTGAAACTCTAGCCCTTCCCCCAAGGCCTAAAAAAATGCCTCCATCAAATTGGGGGTGAGGCCCCTGAAGAATATATAGATGAGGGTCCTCGGAAGAAGATCAATGTAGACATTGTATTTTTATATCTAGCCCGATGATGAGTCTTTTATAGCAATGCGTCTAAAGGTTCGAGGAGTTGCAAGGTTTAGTGTTGGGAAACCCCAAAATACCTCTAGCAAGATGTTGTCTATGTCTGGCCAGACATATGTTAGTCATGTCTGGCCGGACATGATTAAATATCTTTCCGGATATGCCTCGATTTCTAGTTTTACAGAAGGTTACGATCTCTTTCTTTTTTAAGCCCAAATCCTGTAAAACAACAGTTTCCTCTTTAAAAAATAACTTCTCTAAGTGTCTTTTGCTAAAATAAGAAGTTTCATTTATCAGAGAAGATTTCCCTTTTAAATGAAACCTAAACACTATAAAAATGAGGTTTACTTTCAAAGAGAAGGGACTTGGAGATTTTTGACATCAAAATTTGGAGACTTAGGTACCTTTAGATTCTGATCATTAACCTTTTGAAGAACCGATAAATAAATAATTTCAGAGAATCAAAATAGCCCAAAACCTTCGACCATTGCTTTCTTCCAGATCTTCAAGAGTGAGCGACAACCACAGTACTCCAGCACAAGACCAAACTACTCATTTGACTTGCGAAGTATGGTGAGAGTTAGGTACCATTTGAGGTACAACCCGAGGGCACTAAATATTTGAATTTTGCATCATCAATTCATTATTTTGAGTGATGCTGCATATTTATGTCTAGTCAGACATGTATTCGTCGCACAGTAAATCCCACCGCTTAACTGGCTACACCAAACAATCTGTTTTCTGTGGTATATATGATGAATACCCGGACATAAATTCTATAGCTGATTTTGAATGGACGGTAGTATGATTTACACTTAAGATATAATTTCATGTACCACATGGAAATAGACGTGCATGACTTCGAGCTTATGTTTTGTTTCTTTTATGCTTAAACATCCATTATTTATCATTATTTGTTTTAATATGCTAATCGTTTTCTTTGGTGATGTGGTGATCGATGTGTGAGGATATAACCCTGCTTTTTATGCTCTTTGGATTGGGCAGTAAGTCCGACCGGTTATCCTGTACATCTGGCCGGACATGAAGATTTATATCAGGCCAAATTTGACTCCCTCTGATCGAATTTAATTTATTTTTATTCAATGTAATTAATGAATGTATGATGGTTGTTGTAGTCATTATTAATTGTTGTGTGTGATTATGCATTATAAGACATGAGGATCCTCTTTTGAACCTTGGTATTATACTTGAATCAGTAAGAGACAATTCAAAACCTAAATGAGTTTACGATCGAACCTTGCGATGAGTGTAGTGCGACCTTAAATCATTCCCAATGTCTAATACTGGGTGGCGACTCTATTATTCTCCGGTTAGTTCCCTCGTGGGACTATCGTACTCTCTACGAGCTGCAAGCTCAACACTATCATGGTCGCCGACTTCATAGGCATAGCGGGAAATCCTGTTTCGCTCCTATAACCAATGACTCCCGAGGGAATGCCCTGATGGCCCATGTTCCTCCAAAAGCTTCAGTCTATAACTTGAGGGTGGACGATCTTCCAAAGAACACAAGGGAGGGCACATGTCACCTTATGCCGACTTTCAACTATCTAGCTCTGTAGGTGACCATTGAGCGGGCCTTCGCCTTTGAAAATATTTCTCCCGATGAGGTCATCTAGAAGGTGGGCCACCTTTAAACGAAGGTAAAGACCTATAGCTTATTCCTCCTCATTTTTTTCACTCTTTAACAAACTGACCCATTATCTTTCATGGGCAGTTGATATGATGTTGGCCACAAACATGGATGTTTTTTCCAGCACTATTGCCGAATGTGGTCAAGCTCAGAGGCTCTGAAGCATACTAACTGAAAGGGAGCTAGAGCTCAATAAGAAATTGGATGAGGCAAAGACTGAGACTGAGTCCCTTTTCCGAGCCATCCAAATTACCAAAAATAATAGGGACGAGGCTCGAGCTGATTTTGCCTTCAATACCTCAGAGTTGATGCTGTTGTAAGCGAAGGCAGCCATGGCCACAGTGGACCACGACAAAAACAGAGCTGATCTGAACAAAATAAATGATGAGATGACCAAGCCCACCTTATCGACTTTATTGATGAGGCTAAAAGTGATACCTTCGCTAAAGAGCTGGAGAAGTCATTGGAATTGATATCAGAAGGTTTTAAGGGTCGCAAAGAGAGAGGTGTCCTTTGAAGAGGCCTATGGCATAGACCGTGAAGAGACTGACATAATCCTCAATCCAGCTCCTCTGACCTCAATGTTATCCTATATTTAAAGGATTACATATGATATTCGACTCGAGGAGATTCCTATTGACGATAGTATGTAATTCCAACTATTACGAATCACATATGAGTCATTCAGTATTCGATCCAACTAATACCCATATGTACATACGAGCTTCCAAAGATCATGGTACATCGGGTTAAACCATTGGAACTCCAATTCCAATATACGACAGATGAGCGGAAAATATATAAATATTTACCGCCCATTTTACTTAATATTTTGTTTAGTTTCTCGGGTTTGATGAACTTTTTGATGTGTTTTAGTTTATTTTGAAGATAAAATAATATTGGGACTCAATGAAATCATTTAGGAGGAAATATGGGTCAAATAAGGGCAAAAATTAGACTTGACATATTAATTTTGGAGATTGGAAACTTGAAAGGGCGTTCTAACGAAGTGCAGTTTCGGAAATTCCAGTTTTGCATAATTGTCGTATTTTGGGCATAACTTTTTACTCCGATATCGGATTGAGCGGATTCAAGTTCCATATTAAATAAGACTCAAAGATCTACAACTTTTAAGAATAAAAAAATTTATAATTCTGAATGTTTCATGACTGAAATTGATGAAATATCCAGAAGTGTGTTAAGTGTAATTATTAAAGTCATTTTCAAATCAAAAAAATAAAAATAAAAAAATAAAAAATAAAAATAGTCAAACTCCCACCAAACATGATAGAAATTAATAATGAATTTGGTGGAGCAATTAGTGGAGCAATTAATAATGGATTTGGTGGATGATTTGATGGAGGCAAAATTTTGGCTATAAATACCAAGTCAATTCATTTGTAAATTCATACTTTCTTCTTTGAAATTCCTTAAGAATAACTAAGAAGATTGTATCTTGTTTGTTTATTTACAACTTTCAGTAATTAATTTCCGCTTTCGCACTTTCTTTTCTTTACTTTTCAGTTTTTACTTTCCGTAATTTACTTTTACGTACAGTACTTTCCTTTCTTTACTTTTCAGTTTTTATTTTTCAAGCAATGAGGAGGTAACTCCCCCTTGCTGGGGTAAAAGGTAAAGCTTTTATTATTGCTATTTAGATTAATCTTCCCTAATTATAATTATTTAAAATCTGACTTAACGAGGATACCGCCATATTGGTCGGCTGGTAATTAATTATAAATTGGTTTTAACCTAACTAAGCATGGATACTGCCTGGTTGGTCGGTTGGTAATTAATTATTAATTTGACTTAATCAGGATACCGCCTATATGGCTGATTGGTAATTATCATGCAAAATAATATATTATATTAAAGGAGATATCTAAAATAGTAGTAATAAAAGTGGATTATTTTACCTCAACATTTTCTTTATTGTACTTTTACTTTATTTACTTTCTAGTAATTTACTTTCCAGTAATTTAATTTCCAGCATTTACTTTATGTCTTTTTTTATTTAAGTTTTTACTACCTGTAAATATGTGTCGTAACTAAGCCAGTTATCTGGGGTTGTGATGAAATCCAATATCACCGGTTTATAAGGGGTTAAATTACAGTTTGGGTAATATAAATGTTTATTTATTGAGCCTTAATCCTAATGTTTTTATTAACTGGCCATTAATAAAATTGAACTGGTAAACTTAAAATGAACTTGGAAAATATATTTTAGGTTAAAGCCCTTAGACTCAATAGCCCACGATCTTTCTTGAGGATAGATAACCCTTTAATAGATTTCCTTACAGGATAGGAATATACCTGTCGGGCGGGGGTAGCCATAATTGGAACTTAATCTTAATGAATTCAGATAACTTGGTTAACATAGGAATATGATTAATTGGGTTATACTGGGTATTTGTATTTGACCATCGGAAGAGGCTTTTACATAATTTCGTGTTTCAGGTTAATAAACCAATATATTACACAAACGCAAAATAACCATTCATCTTTTAAAAAGATATTGGAAGGATTCACAACCCTGGATAGTTTCATAAATTTGAATTTTCTTCAATCTACTTTCAAGCAATTTATTTACTTGTTTTAATTTTAAAGTCACCACCCAATCAAACAATCAATCCATTAGATACTTGTAAACATTTAACTTCATAAATTGATAACAAAAGGTTTTAAGTCCTCGTGGGATCGATACTTTTTATACTACTTGAACGATACGTGCGCTTGCGTTATACACGTGTGATTACGCCGGTCAAGTTTTTGGCGCCGTTGCCGGGGACTTATTTATCTTTCACTATTAGTTTTGGGGTTAGATACCTTTACTTGTATCTAATTTTCTTTTTACTTTTTGTTTCTATTTTCTTGTGTTTCAGGTTCTCAGACACTACATGAGACGAACCAGAAGCTTTGAACTCCGACCGCTTGACCCAGAGATTGAAAGAACCATCAGACAGTTGAGAAGAGAAAGACGAGAAGGCCAAGAAGTAATCGTTAACATGGAACCTGAATCTTTGGAGGTTGCACCACCAATTCCTATTCGAGACAGAACCATTCCAGTGGTTGACGACCTCATTTCCTGTATTGTACTTCCTCCTTACCAGCAAATACGTGTGACATCAAAACATGCATTCAGATGATTCAGCAGTCAGTTCAGTTTGGGGGGAATGCAACTAAAGATCCTAATGCCCACAGCAGCAACTTTCTAGAAGTTTGCGGCACTTTCAATTACAATAGAGCATCAGAAGAAGCAATGAGACTACGAGTTTTTCCATATTCTTTGATAGACATAGCAAAAACTTGGCTACATTCACTACCATCAGGTTCCATCACAACTTGGAACACTCTAGCCACCAAATTCCTTGCAAAGTACTTTCCACCAGCCAGAACAGCAAAACTGAGAATTGGCATCACATCCTTTGTACAACATGACTCAGAAACTCTCTACGAAGCTTGGGAAAAGTACAAAGATTTTCTCCGAAAATATCCTCACCATGAGATTTCAAAATGGCTTCAAGTCCAAACTTTCTATAATGGACTTTCTGGATTGATGAGAACCACAAATGATCCTGCTGCTGGAGGAGTTTTGATGGCAAAAGGAGAAGATCAAGCATGTGACTTAATCGAAGAAATGGCTAACAAAAATTCATTGTGGCCAACAGAAAGGAGCATGATTCAACGAATTGCAGGAATTTATGAAGTTGGAGCTAACTCAGCAGTGAATACTAAGTTGGAGAAAATGTGCAAAAGCCTGGAAACACTTAGCACGCAAGTTGTAAACATCGCCAGAGCCATAAGTTCACCATATGGAGGAGCACCAGAGCCAAACCAACATGAAGAAACGGTGAACTATGTCAACTATTTCAACAGACATAGGAACAATCCATATTCCAACACCTATAACCCAGGGTGGAGGAATCATCCCAATTTTTCATGGAGCAACAATTCAGGGCAAAATAATAATCCACCACCTGAATTTCAACAGCAAAACAAAAGCCATGAGTTTGAAAAAGAACCAGAAATGAAATAATGGATTGCAGAGATGTTCCAAAAGCAACAAGTAGCATATGATGCTATTTTTCAAAGCCAATCTGCTTCCGTCAAAGCACTGGAGAATCAAATTGGACAACTGACCAATGGTCAGAGTTACAGACCACCAGGTAACCTTCCTAGCAACACAGAACAAAATCCAAGGAACATGGGGAAGGAGCAATGTCATGTCATCAGGTTAAAAAGCGGTATTGAAATCAACAAAGATGTTGGAATCAAGGCAACTGCTGAGGAAGTTCCAAAAGAAAGCAGCGAATCAGTTCCACAGATGGGGGAAAAAGAAGCAAAGGAAAAAAATCAAGAAATGATCACTCTACCTCCACCTTTTCCACAACATCTCCAGAAGAATAAACTAGACAAGCAGTTTTCTCGGTTCCTGGAGATCTTCAAAAAGATGCATATCAACATTCCATTTGCAGAAGCGTTGGAACAAATGCCCAGCTATGTCAAATTCATGAAAGACATTCTTTCACGAAAGCGTAGATTGGGAGATTACGAGACAGTAGCATTAAGAAGAATGTAGCGCTATCATCCAGAGGAAGCTTCCCCCAAACTTGAAAGATCCTGATAGTTATACTGTTCCTTACACCATAGGAGAACATGACTTTGGTAAGGCTTTGTGTGATTTAGGTGCAAGTGTTAACTTGATACCCTTATCTATTTACAGGAAATTATAGATTGGAGAAATAATGTCCACCTCAGTCTCTCTACAACTTGCTGATAGAACGCTTGTATTTTCGAGAGGTGTAGTTGAATATGTGCTGGTCAAAGTTGACAAATTCATTTTCCCAGCAGATTTTATTGTCCTTGATATGGAGGAAGACGAAGACGTGTCGATCATCCTCGGGAGACCATTCTTGGCTATAGGTCGAACCATTATTGATGTACAAAAAGGATAAATAACCATGAGGGTACAAGACCAAGAAGTAACATTCAATGTTTTCAAAGCCATTAATTTCCTGAATGACGAGAATGAGGAATGTTTCAGACTTGATGTGATAAATAGTACCATCCAGACTTGCGATGCAATGCAAAGTTCTACTGACAAACTTAAAGCATGTCAAGTGCATGTGGAGCCTGAAGATAAAGCGTATTGCGCACTGAAGAAGCCAATTCATGCACTACAAGCAACTGAAGAGAACAGTTCCACCAGCTCAATGAATTGGAGGAATTTCACATTCAGCCTTTTGAGAATGCCAAACTGTACAAAGAAAAAGCCAGGAAGAAACATGGTGAGAAGTTAGTGCGCATACAACTGGAACCAGGGCAGAAGGTACTGTTAAACAAATCAAGGGTAAAACTCTTCCTATGGAAGCCAAAATCGCGGTGGTCAGTCCATTTCTAATCACTAAAGTTTTACTAGATAAAGTTGTTGAGTTACATGATCCCAACTCCAACAAAACATTCAAGGTTAAAAACAAGCGTGTCAAGCACTACTGGGGAGAATCAATTTAGCGACAAAAAGAAAGTGTCACACTTTCATATCCAGCCTAACGTTCGAGGCATCATGTCTAGCTGACGACTTTAAACTTAGCGCTACCAAGGGAGGCAACCCATGCAATTTGGATCTTAACCTTTAATTTCCATTTTAGATGTATAATTTCAGCTAACCAGGTACTATCTTCTAAATTCATCTTCTACTTTTTAAGACATTGGGGACAATGACTCATTTATGTTTGGGGTGGGGAATAGTTGTAGTATTTTGTTTTTATGTTGTTTTTATTTTTAGTCCAAAATTTTCAAAAAAATACAAAAAAATATTGAAAAATTTTAAAAATAAAAAAAAAAATTTTGTATTTTTGTGTTTTTATTTGATTAATCAGGTGAAATTGGTGTGAGATAGCTGTGTAAGGAATTTCCACTCCTGAGACGTATCTCAACCTATTTCGGAACAAGTTAATTTTTGTTTATTTCCTTTTGATTTATTTAATTTGTGAATTCTCCATAAAGCTGACTAAAATGGATATTCATATGTTCAGTTGACAGGTATTATCAACATACATGGTAACATACGGACATGAGTTGTAATTGACAAGTTTGTAATATTCAGTGCTCTAGTTTAATTGGAGGAAGCATCTGAAAAAGCAATGAGATAAAAAAAAAACTAGACAAACGTCTGAGATCCGAGTTATTAAGTCTGTAGGGGTGTTTTAACACCTAGTGCCCTAAAGCCAACTGGTTTGGGAGTCAATGACCCAAAGCTCGCTACATGGATTAAAGATGTTGCAAAAAATATATATGTCTGAAGTCTGAGTAATTAAGTCTGTAGGGGTGTCTTAACACCTAGTGCCCTAAAGCCAACTGGTCTGGGAGTCACTGACCCAAAGATCGCTACATAGATGAAAGATATTGTATATAAAAAAATATAAAAAAATAAAATAAAAAATCAGAAAAATATTCCATTGTTAAAAAAAGTGTGAATTCTGATAAAACTTTATGACAAAAATATTATTTTTTTCTCAACTGCACTTGTGACTATTGTGTGGCAAAATGAGTTGATTAATATTTTGTTGGCTGTGTATATGAAGAGATAAAAAAATAATCGGAGAATTCACTTATTCAGTAATATAGAAACAAAGAAATAATTATTAACTTGGATAAGAAGTTTCACTTGTTTAGTCACAACTTATTTATTCTCTTTTCTCTTGTCTTTTTACTTTTGTGTGCATTAGTTTTATTATCTTTTTACTTTAGTAAAATGTTTGTGGGTATCGTTGCTGTAAGCCCTCACGAGACTACAACTCGTCCACTATGGACACCTAAGGGTTTAAAGACTTGTAACAGCATACGCTAAATGCAATCGTGATCCCTACGAAAGTGGCTTAGTTTAATTTTAATTGCTTTTATATTTTATTTTATTTTTTTGCTCGAGGACTAGCAAAATGTTAGGTTTGGGGGTGTGATGAGCGGAAAATATATCAATATTTACCGCCCTTTTACTTAATATTTTGTTTAGTTTCTCGGGTTTGATGAACGTTTTGATGTGTTTTAGTTTATTTTGCAGATAAAATAATATTGGGACTCAATGAAATCATTTAGGGCGAAATGTGGGTCAAATAAGGGTAAAAATTGGACTTGACATATTAATTTTGGAGATTGGAAACTTGAAATTGCTTTCTTACGAAGTGCAGTTTCGGAAATTCCAATTTTGCGCAATTGTTTTATTTTGGGCATAACATTTTACTCCGATATCGGATTGAGCGGATTCAAGTTCCAGATTAAAGAAGACTCAAAGATCTACAACTTTAAAGAACAAACTAATTTCGAATTCTGAATTTTTCATGACCGAAATTGATGAAACATTCAGAAGTGTGTTATGTGTAATTATTAAAGTCATTTTCAAAATAAAAAAATAAAATAAAAATAGTCAAGCTCCCACCAAACATGATAGAAATTAATAATGGATTTGGTGGAGCAATTAGTGGAGCAATTAATAATGGATTTGGTGGATGATTTGATGGAGGCAAAATTTTACCTATAAATACCAAGCCATTTCATTTGTAAATTCATACTTTCTTTTTGAAATTCATACTTTCTTCTTTGAAATTCATACTTTCTTCTTTGAAATTCCTTAAGAATAACTAAGAAGATTGTATCTTGTTTTTTTATTTATAGCTTTCAGTAATTAACTTCAGCTTTCGCACTTTCTTTTCCTTACTTTTCAGTTTTTACTTTTCGCAATTTACTTTTACGCACAGTACTTTCATTTCTTTACTTTTTCAGTTTTTTTATTTTTCAAGCAATGAAGAGGTAACTCCCCCTTGCTGGGGTAAAAAGGTAAAGCTTTTATTATTCATATTTAGATTAATCTCCTCTAATTATAATATAATAACTATTTAAAATCTGACTTAACGAGGATACCGCCATATTGTTCGGCTGGTAATTAATTATAAATTGGTTTTAACCTGACTAAGCATAGATACCACCTGGTTGGTCGGTTGGTAATTAATTATTAATTTGACTTAATCAGGATATCGCCTATATGGCTGGTTGGTAATTATCACACAAAGTTAATATATTATATTAAGGGAGATATCTAAAATAATAGTAATAAAAGTGGATCATTTTACCTCAACATTTTCTTTATTGTACTTTTACTTTATTTACTTTCAGCATTTACTTTCTAGTAATTTACTTTCCAGTAATTTAATTTCCAACATTTACTTTCCAGTAATTTAATTTCCAACATTTACTTTCCAATAATTTAATTTCCAGCATTTACTTTATGTCTTTTCTTTTATTTAAGTTTTTACTACCCGTAAATATGTGTCGTAACTAAGCCAGTTATATGGGGTTGTGATGAAATCCAATATCACCGGTTTATAAGGGGTTAAATTACAGTTTGGGTAATATAAATGTTTATTTATTGAGCCTTAATCCTAATACTTTTTATTAACTGGCCATTAATAAAATTGAACTGGTAAACTTAAAATGAACTTGGAAAAAAGATTTTAGGTTAAAGACCTTAGACTCAATAGCCCACGATCTTCCTTGATGATATATAACCCTTTAATAGATTTACTTACATGATAGGAATATACCTGTCGGGCGGGGGTAACTATAATTGGAACTTAATCTTAATGAATTCAGATAACTTGGTTAACATAGGAATATGATTAATTGGGTTATACTGGGTATTTGTATTTGACCATCGGAAGATGCTTTTACATAATTTCATGTTCCAGGTTAATAAACCAATATATTACACAAACGTAAAATAACCACTTCATCTTTTAAAAAGATATTTGAAGGATTCACAACTCTGGATAGTTTTATAAATTTGAATTTTCTTCAATCTACTTTCAAGCAATTTATTTACTTGTTTTAATTTTAAAGTCATCACCCAATCAAACAATCAATCCATTAGATACTTGTAAACATTTAACTTCATAAATTGATAAAAAAAAAAGGTTTTAAGTTCCCGTGTGATCGATACTTTTTATACTATTTGAACGATATGTGCGCTTGCGTTATACGCGTGTGATTACGCCGGTCAACGACATGTGTTAGTCTTCTAGGTTATAGGAATTCGACCGTATTCCAAAACCAATGACTAGAAATATTTGCTTTAAGAATAATTGATAATAGTAATACTATCTCAATGTCAGACCACCTAGTGTCCAGTATTACTACAAGACTATTTTAAGGTCGATGTCATTCCTAGCTTATTTATACATCAATCTAATATGCATAATGACAATACCATTAATAAGGTATGAAATGAAAAATGTAGTTATTTTATTAATAAATAATAAAATGTACAATATATTATTCGGATTGGCGCTCTAAACACAATCTATTGCCTATTGAAATCAATCACGATTCCACTCCTAAAGAGCGAGAAACTTTTGAAAAATGAAAGGATGATAACCTAAGGGTGGAATCCTACATTTTAAGATCGATGGTTTCAAATATGCTTAGACCGTACATAGAGCTACCAGATGCTTGGAGCTTTATGAGAACACTCAAGAAGTTGTTCGAAGTAAATCAAGAAATAGAAATATATCAGAGGTCTAAGGAATTATTCCATGGTGCTCTCAAGGATGGAGGAGCGGTTAATATTTATGTTTTGAACATGATCGATCAGATCCGATATTTAGAACAACAGGGCATAGTGATTGATGAACGGCTAGGCCGAAATTTGATTATGTCTTCATTGTCTGGTACTTATGCTGGCTTTGTATTAAACTTTCATATGCATTCGATGCAATCCAGTTATGAAGAAATTCATAACAAGTTACGTACGGCGGTGCATGATTTGAGGAAAGGCAATCCCACTTTGTATCTCCATGATAGAGCAAGCTCTCCAAAGACTTCTAAGAAGTCAAAGAAAATCAAAATGGAAAGAATAAGATATCAAAGAAAAACTCCAAGAAGCGCAAAACCACAAGACCGCATGTAGTTCGTGATGAATGTCTACACTACAAGAAGTCTAGACATTGAAAGAAATATTGTGCAGGGTTGAAAGGAAAGGTGAATCCTCAGGTACGCTTTTTATTTTTTCTATTATTGACATCTCATTAGCCTTAGATGAAAATAGTGGATGGGTGTTAGACACCGGCAGTCCCACTCATATTTGCAACTTCATGCAGGTCATGAGGGTTAAAAAGGCTGAACAAAGGGGATATCTAGCTTAGAGTTGAGAATGGTGAGACATTGGATGTCAATGCCATAAGAATGATTGTTCTAGATCTCCCTAATGGATATAAATTATTTTTACATGATTGTTATTATATACCCTCTCTTATCAGACATATAATATCATTACCAATATTAGATAAAGAGGGATTTAAAATAAACATTAAATATGGTGATTTATGTTTATATGATAAAGACAACTATTTGATATGTGAATGTTTTTTATGTAATGGTCACTATGTTTTGGAAACATATCAAGATGTCTTTAATGTATAGGAAAATACAAGTAAAAGATCTGAATTAAATAATATTGAATTATGACATATGAGATTGGGCCATATATGTATTAGACGTCTATCAAAATTGGTTAAGGATGGTTTGATTTAAGATCTTACCTTAGATCCTTATCCAATTTATGAGTCATGTATCCAATGGAAAATGACAAATGCCTCATTCCTTGGTGTTGGACACCGTGCTGAAGATTTATTGGAGCTAATACACAATGATGTGTGCGGTCCATTAAATCATGTTGCTCATGATGATTTAACATACTTCGTGACTTTCACGGATGATAAGTCAAGATATTAATATGTCTATTTAATGAGAAATAAATCAGAAACATTTGAAAAATTCAAAACATTCTGAAACGAGGTAGAAAAAAATCAGAAAATTCATCAATGCCTTCGATCAGATCGAGGTGGTGAATTCATGAGTGACGAATTCAGAATTTATTTAAGGGAGAATAGGATTCTCGCTCAATATAGCCCACCATGAACTCCTCAACACATAGGTGTGTTTGAGTAAAGAAATCGTACTTTATTAGATATGGTACGTTCCATGATGAGCTATACAGATCTTTCTTATTACATTTGGAGTTATGCTTTAATACTGCTGCCCACATACTTAATAGGGTTCCATCAAAAGCTATTTCTACAACCCCGTATCAAATATGGTTCAGTAGAAATCAAAGTCTTAGATATTAAGGATTTGGGGTTGTCCTGCATACGTTAGAATTACACAACGGGATAAATTTGCTCCCATGTGGTATAAATAGAGGTTCGTTGGATATCCAGAAAATTATTTGGGATATCAATTCTATGATTTTGACCAACGAAATATAATTATTGCTCGTTTTGCCACTTTTTTGAAGAGGAATTTTTGAGAGAAAGTGAGAATTGTAGAAAGACTGAACTTGATGTGTTTCATCTCAACATTAAGGAACCTGAGATGGAACCAGATATTCAATTAGGTGAAAGATCTACAACACATGTTCTACGTAAGTCGAATAGAATATCAAGGCCTCTTGAGAGACTATTTTTAACCTCTGATGCGAGCCTTGTTGTTCTCCTCTTGGAGGAAACAGATCCGACTACGTATAAAGAAGCGATATTGGATATCAATTCGGGAAAATGGCAGGAAGCCATGAAATCTAAAATGGATTATATGCATGAAAATAAAGTCTGGGACTTAGTTGAACTTCCTGAAGGTGTTAAATCTATTGGTTGTAAATGGGTTTATAAAATGAAGTAAGGGCCCGATGAAAAGGTGGAAACTTTTAAGGCCCGACTGGTAGTCAAATGTTACACTCAACGTCCTGGGATTGACTATGAGGAAACATTTTCACCAGTAGCAATGCTAAAATCCATTAGGATTCTTTTAGACATTGCAGCATATCATGACTATGAGATATGATACATGGATGTGAAAATTGATTTCCTAAATGGATTTCTCGAGGAGGATATCTATATAGAACAACCAGAGGATTTCGTATCCAGTGAGACTTTCAACTTGGTTTGTAAGCTCCAGAAGTCAATTTATGGACTTAAACAGACATCCCGAATCTAGAATCATCGTTTTGATGAGATAATTAGATTATCTGGATTCATAAAGAATGAGGAAGAACCATGTGTTTATAAGAAAGTTAATGAAAGCATGATAGTATTCCTTGTTTTGTATGTAGACGATATTCTTATCATTGGGAATAATATAGGATTAATGCAAAGTGTGAAAGCCTACATTTGCAAGCACTTCTCCATGAAAGATATGGATGAAGCTTCCTATATGATGGGTATAAGGCTCTAATGGGATAGAGTTAGGAAGCTTATAAGGTTTTCACAATCCACACACATAGATAAAATGTTAGAAAGGTACGGTTTTACCAGCTGCAAGTCAGTAAATATACCTTTCCGATATGACATACATTTTTCGAAGAAAATGGCACCTCAGACTGAGGAAGAAAGAGTTAGAATGTTTAACTTTCCATAGAATGTTTAACTTTCCATATGCTTCTTGTATTAGAAGCATTATGTATGCAATGCTATGTACAAGACCTGACATCAGCTTCGGCGACAGTGTGACTAGCTGATATCAATCTGATCCGGGTAATGATTATTAGACAACCGTGAAATATATCATGATATATCTTAAGGGTACTAAGGATAAGTTTCTCATATATGGAGAAGAATAGTTACAAGTTAAAGGTTATACAGACTCCGACTTCCAGGGAGTTCCAAATGATAGAAATTCTACATCCAGATATATATTTACCCTTAATGGTGATGCGGTTAGTTGGCGATGTTCAAAACAAGGCTCAAAAGCTAATTCCACCATTGAGACGGATTTTATAGTGGCTTTAGAAGCTGCTAAAGAAGTTATTTGGATTAGAAATTTTATCACAGAACTTGGCATTGTGCCTAGTATTGAGGATCCGATCTCATTATATTATGATAACAGCAGAGCCATTGTGCAGGCTAAGGAGCCAAGAGCGCATTCCGAGTCTAAATATGTGGAAAGGAAATATCGTGTGATTAGAGAGATTATATAACGAAAAGACATAGTGGTCTTTAAGGTTCAAGGACTAGAAAACATAGCAGACTTGCTTATTAATGCCTTACTTCTTAAGTTATTTGACAAACATGCGGAGGAGATGAGACTATGGTACCATCCAGATTGGCACTAAGCAAGTGGGAGTTTGTTGGAGTTGGTGCTAGGAGAGCCAATCTGAATAATGTATTATACATTTTATTATTTATTAATAAAATAACTACATTTTCATTTTAAACCTTATTAATGGTATTGTCATTATGCATATTAGATTGATGTATAAATATGCTAAGAATGACATTGACCTTAGAATAGTCATGTAATAATACTAGACACTGGGTGATCTGACATTAGGATAGTATTACTATTATAAACTATTCTTAAATTAAATATTCTTAGTCGTTGGTTTTGGAATATGGTCGAATTCTTATTACCTAGAAGACTAGCACATATCGTATATTGGAATTTGAATTCCAATAGTTTAATCCAATGTACCATGAGCTTTGGAAGCTCGTATAGAGATGTGAGTATTCGTTGAAGCGAATACTGAATGACTCGGAGATGATTCCTAATAGTTGGAAGTACACACCACGTAATAGGAATCTCCTCGAGTCGAGTAGCATATGTGATCCTTCGAATATAGGATGACATTGATTTTGTGTGAGATTCTCCACACTTAGATGCCATGTATGTCAGAGACCTTTCATGGTCTGACCTTTAGATGTTCATTGGGCATCAACCGATGTACTCGTTAATCAAATGCGTATCAAGATATGATATGTCGGCCCGTATATGTACCATAAGGGGTTTAGGTATCCATTTAAGTAAGTCATGATTCTTAAGACTTTGGCCAAAGCCGATCACCTAGGGATGATCGCATATATCAAAAGTGGTTTCTGATTAGTTGTGAAGAATATTGGACATGTCGACATGAGATGTGCACCTTAGAAACTTGAAAGTGTAATATATGTTTCCTAAGCACAACTCGGATAGCCTATGATGGAGGGATTGTTAAACACATGTGATAACACCGACTTGTATAGTTCAGAAAGGCCGTTCGTGTTCTTCGCGAATTCGGAGGTAGCTGAATTACATGCATATAAGCTAGGCTTAAATCACGAACGTGTTTGGACTTAGAGAGTCCCACAATATGAAGTGTACTCGTTGAGCACTTGGGTAGCGATAATATTTGATATTATAAACTAAAATAATTAAGTGTTATTGGATAACATTAATTATTTACTTTGACTCAATTTGATTAATTCAATTAATCCAAAATTACAGAAGGGCTTTGTTGTAAATTCATAAATATCTTTACCATTGGATCATATTTTGGTAATTATAAATATATAATAATAGGTGTATTTGCTTGATTTTATTGGATTAAATAAAAGTGGTAGACATGTATCTAATCCATTAATTAAATTTTGTCTTGATTTAATTGGATTAAATCAAAGCGGTAGACTAATGTGATTAGTCACACCTAATTATACATATTTGGACAAATTAGATTAAGCCCACATAAAAGTTGATTAAAACTTTTATTAATTAAAAATTGCATAAGTTTTGCTATAAATAGCAAGCTTGAGCAAGGTTTTAATCAAGTTTGAGAAAGCTAAAAACAAGCAAGAGTTATAAAATATATGCCTAAGTTAGAGAAGTGTTTAGAGAAGCTTTAGAAGATCTCTACAATATTTCAATTAGGAGAAATTAAGATTGGATCTTGGAGTGAAGCTTGCTAGAATTGGGATCAAGATTGGTTTGTAAAATTATATACAGTGACATAAAGGCACATTTATAAAGGCATCCCTCTATGTCTATTTTTCATTTCATTAAGTCATTTAATTCCATTCATTCTTCTTTCATTTTCATTAATTAGAGATAAGGTTTTCCAAAGAAAATATTACATTGTTCATAGTTCAAAGTTCTTGACCAAAAGAAGTGTCCTTAGTCAAGAAGTAACCAAGTTTCCTGGGAGATTTTTAGCCAAGATATCGTAAAAGTGCCAAGACGGGGCTAGTAAGTTCTTAAGGACATCATTATTCTCGAGTTGGTTTCGAGTTTTCATCTTCTATAATTTACAGGTTTTTTCTAAGTTCTTGTATTTACATTGAGTTTGTATTGATTATAGGATTGCATATTTATAAATTTTAGTTTGTTTGAATTATGCATAATAAATGTGATTAACAGCACACATCGCCAACAATCTTAAGTACTTATTAACATTACATGTGTTGTTTATTCTTCTTTATACATGAATTATTCATCTTTTTACTCTAAAAATACGTTCTTCATATGAAATTTATGTAAAGGCGTTCGAACGCATGATGAATGCATAAGAAACACACAATTAACAAATACGTTAACAAATACTACACAAACGTGAATTCTCTTGAAAGATTTGTTCGAACAGTTGAAAAAATATGACGCTAACACAAGTCATACCTAGAATATATTAATACTCGAATTAATTTTGGTATAATTGTAGACGCTGGTTTCAACCCGAGGTCCACAATTGAGATTTCATAAATGGGGCACTGGCGATCCTGCAAAACAAAGAAGATAGGGTGAGCGGGAGTACTGCCCACCGGTGTGGTGGGTGCCGGGGGCACTCCGACGCTCAAGTTAGTGAAGGAACTGAGGAAGTAGTAGGAGGAAGGTCAAGGTTAGATGCTACCTTGAACTCCGTTGAATGCGTGAGGGCGGTAAGTGGCAGGAATGGCGAGCTTGAGAATGTCCCAAAGCTATGGGTAGGAGAGCTAGAAGTTCTCCTTCCTCTTGGAGTCATGTTCCTTAAATCTCCATGGTATAGTAACGTGTGCCTTTATTGATTGTCTTTTGATTATTTGCCCGTTTAGAACATGGTAACAGTCAACTTAATGAAGTGCCATTACTGCTTGCAGGTTGGAACGGATGGCTTGTGGGTGGCATTAATGAGCCTGGACACTACGTGGCTCCTCATTGGGCTTGGGCTTATGAATCTCTAGGCCACTATTCATTTTAATCATCGGGCTTCCTTCTGAGGTAGAAACTTGGGCCTGGAGTAAAAGGACAAAATTTCCCTTGGCCCAAATTTGGCCCGTACAGTTTGTCCCCTACTCTCTAAGTCAATGAGTCATTGGCTTGGAGAGTATTTGACGCATGGGTCGCATGGGATGATGCCATATTATGTTGGTGTACTCGAGCGTTGATGCTGCCTACTGATTGAACCAAACAAATGTCAAGTTATCAACTTGACTCTACAAGAGCCATTGGGGAAGTACCCAGTCGTCCGAGCCAGATGAATGTCGGGATAATGAACTCGACTCACTAGAGCCATTGGGGAAGTACCCAATCAATTGGACTAGATGAAGGTCAGAATATTAGTCATAGGACATGTGCCTTCCATGTCTACGAGTTGACTCGATATGAGTCTACAGGGGATGTCCCCAGTCGACTGGACTTGATGAGGCCAGGAAGATAATAGTGATTCGACATGTGTAATCCATGTCTACAACTTGACTCGATATGAGTCTATGGGGGATGTCCCCAGTCGACTGGACTTGATGAGGCCAGGAAGATAATAGTGATTCGACATGTGTAATCCATGTCTACAACTTGACTCGATATGAGTCTATGGGGGATGTCCCCGGTCGACTGGACTTGATGAAGCCAGGAAGATAATAGTGATTCGACATGTGTAATCCATGTCTACAACTTGACTCGATATGAGTCTATGGGGGATGTGCCCAGTCGACTGGACTTGATGAGGCCAGGAAGATAATAGTGATTCGACATGTGTAATCCATGTCTACAACTTGACTCGATATGAGTCTATGGGGGATGTCCCCGGTCGACTGGACTTGATGAAGCCAGGAAGATAATAGTCATTCGGCATGTGTAATTCATGCCTACAACTTGACTCGATATGAGTCTATAGGGGATGTCCCCTGGTCGACTGGACTTGATGAGGCCAGGAAGTTATAAGTCGTACGACATGTGTAATTCATGTCTACAACTTGACTCGACACGAGTCCGTGGGGGATGTCCCCGGTCGACTGGACTTGAGGAGTCCAGGAAGGTATAATTCATACTACATGTGTAATCCATGTCTACAAATTGACTCGACATGAGTCCATGGGGGATGTCCCCGGTCGACTGGACTTGATGATGCCAGGACAATCTCCTTGGATCAAGGGAGTCTTCAAAAAAAATTTTTTTTTTTTTTTAGACCAGATGAAGGTCAGAATATTAGTCATACGACATGAAGACGCTTGCATGTAGAGTCAGATAAGTCAAGCCAAAGCACTTCCATGAAGCACGTAAAGATGCTTGCATGTTGTATGGAAAGTAATTGATTCATTCAATTAACATGAACAATGCCACTTCCACCTCTTTTAATAATGTTGGTTTGTTACCAAATCACAAAGTATTGTTCTGAACGAGATTTATTATCTTAATAATTTCCCTTGTAACACTACTATGCGACAAAAATGACTCGTTTATATTATTGGATTTTTTACTGTATGGGATTCCATGCGACAGTTTCGGGCTTTAAAAACATGGGCTCTTGTCTGGGCTCATTTGTTAGAGAAAGCTTCGAGTGGTCGCATGATATTCTCTGGTCAGCAAAGCAAAGTTGGTTTGGTAGCTTTAAGTGGTCGCATGATAGTCTCTGGTCGCATGATAGTCTCTGGTCAGCAAAGCAAAGTTGGTTTGGTAGCTTTAAGTGGTCGCATGATAGTCTCTGGTCGCATGATAGTCTCTGGTCAGCAAAGCAAAGTTGGTTTGGTAGCTTTAAGTGGTCGCATGATAGTCTTTGGTCAGCAAAGAAAAGTTGGTTTGGTAGCTTTATTCCTCAAGTGGGGAACTTCAAACTGCAGCTATCAGATACCTACGTAGTGTAGTGTCAGTCGATCAAAATGGCTTAAGCTTGTTCTACGCTTCAAAAACTTAGCTTCACGGAGATCCGAGAGGAAGAAAGCCAGCACATTTTCCATGCTACGTGAGTGCAGAATAGCGGGGAATGAGTTTCTTATGCTACCCATGCTACGTGAGTGCAGAATAGCGGGGAATGAGTTTCTTATGCTACACTAGGCTATGCCAATAAACTGGAGGACCGCGAGAGCGAATGTTATCCCACGCAGACTTGGTAGAGAACCTTTAACGTTGTTATAATGTGACGCCTTGCGATCATTATATATGGTGAGGCCAAGCAAATGGGGCAACTACGAAGCTTCGTAGGCAAAGTATGAGATTGATGCTTCTGCTCTTGGGTTGGTAATGAAAGCTGCTTGGTATGTCTCAGACTTGGGCTTTTTTTTTTCCTTCTCAGTTGGTTACATACCACAATGAGACACTATATAATTCCTTGTGGCTCTCGTACGCACCAACCCTTGCCTTGTTCTCGAACCTTTGCTTTTGACCCTCTTGAAAAATTTCTTGTAGTGTCGAATGGAACTCAAACATGACACGTGAAGTTGTATGCCTTGTTCAGTATTTAATCGTCTATTGCACCCTATTAGAAAGTCAGATTATGATGGCAGACGAACCTATGGAGAAGATATTCCTTTGGGTCATACAGTTTGCATATTGGAGAGCACAAACAATGTATGTACGATTCTTGTACTTGTGGTTTTGGTGGTTTGGGAAGACATGCACGTAGAAATGATCTTGCTATTTGAACCATTATAAGGTACACTACAAGCTATTCAAACTGAGAGCATTCCATCTCTACGCTTGGGTCACACATCTTCTGCCGTTCGGAGATCGTATGCTACTAATTGAAGGCATGGTCAATCCACTGAACATACCGAGTGACGTGTGGAGTTTCAATATAGCTAAGAGTGAATGGATGTTATTAGAATGCGCTGGCAGTGTTTTTCTCCCCAGGTAATTTCTTTAGTGCATTTATGCTCCCACTCCTCATGACTGATTTTTATTTATGCACACAATGAGCTACAATGACCTTGAATCACCTACTCTTGATCCATATTTTACACAGGCATCGTCATGATGTAGCTGTTATAGGATCAAGGATTTATATGTTTGGCGGTCTTAACGATGATACAATTCATGAGGATGAGGCACTTTATTGGGCAGTGAGTGTGTGGACGTCATTCTTCTCTTTGTCGAGTCAATTTTCCAGCCACGTGAGGCTGGATGGAAATGGATACCCCCATGTGTTTTTTGTTCATCGTGTCAATGAGCTTCTTTTACAGACCCTTCTTGGTCAGGCTGTAGTCTCGCTCAAGAGGCGCCGAAGGCCCAAGAGATTAGCTTGACATTACTGAGAGGTTCTAAGGCCTAAAACAGAGGCCCAAGCTAAAAACCTGGCTCATCCATATCAAGTAAGGGCAACTAGAAGGAGCCTCCCAATAATAGAGCCATAACCACAAGACATAGCAACATGTGGGAGCCGAAATAGCCAAGAATTATTTGGATCTCCCAGCGCATGAACTCGATGAAGCCTTAGGTCCTTCTAGCCCATTCCACAAGACCCAACAGTAGTCTCAAAGTTGGAACATACCATGCTCCTACGATGCGTTCCAGCGGCATTTATACAAGAACCCAACTATTGAAAGAGCTGGGAACTTTGGCCACTTGCCCACTTGTGGAATATTTGAGAAAACTGATATAGAAGCTAAAACAAGGTCAGATGGGTACTTTGGGTTTGACAATTTTCTTGAGTGCATGTAGCAGTCGACTGAGAAAGTATCTACGTAGGATTGATGCAGCAGTTGAAGCCCTTCAAGAGAATGAAGAATTGAGGGTATTATAAGAGCCGAGGATCACAATCAGGGAATTGATAAGGCGAAGCCTAGTGGTGTCCCTTCATTCAAGCTACCTCATTCCGTATAGCTGTCATTATCAAGTCCGAAATCTTTTTGGAGGAAGCCACAATCTATATGGTCGTAGATCTGGTTCGGGATTCGATAGGCAGACGGCGATGGACAGGGGCGTTAGGGTTACAATAGGTCAAATAGCAGCTTCTGCCATGGAAGACAGCTTTAAAGTGAAGGGAATTGAAGGAGAGCCACTTTTGAGTGCAAATGTATTGACTTATCTACGGTTATCTAAGCTTCTTGGGAAAGGCCTTCTGCAAAGACTGTTGTTGAACCTATTTACGCATGGTGTAACAAGGGCCATTTTAGTTCATCTTTTACTCGATTTGATTCAACCCGAGACTGAAGGTTCAATTGAAACTCTTGAATCGACCCTCATCTCTACGCAGCATTGAAGACCTTGAGCAGATCAAGGGCAGCATGTGGTGGGGAGCTTTCTTAAAGTGGAGTATACTCCTTAAAATGAGTCTACTGCCTCACAAAGCTTGAAATCACCAAGTTGGTTTCTGGAGTACTCTACTTTGGTTGCATGTCGATTGCTTCATACATTTTTTTTTAATTGGCACCATTGAATTTTACTCATTGGTGAAGGTCGGTCGATTGATTTGATGAAACTGGAAGAATGGGTGTTTGATTGGGCGATGTGGGTTTATTGCTCCCATTTTCCTATCCGTTGATGTTGTATTCGACATTGTCGGCTGTTTTGGGTTAGATTGCAACGACGGATGTGGGATTTCGTCCCAATTCTATGCGTGAATTGGGCACTCTTGCAGGCTTGTTAGTTGCGTGGGGGGTGTTTGACTTGGTCAGTCTTGAGAATTAGGTTTGGATAATGGTGTGTTCGCCTCCATGGTGGGCTAAAGTTTTTTTTTTCTATGGGCCTCGTTCTCTCATGGATCCCTCTCCACCATTTTGCACTTCACGACCATGGGCCTACTGATTTTTTAATAGGTGTAGACTGGGTTTTCTTCATGGACATGGAAAATGGGCATGCAATAAGACATGTTCCACGTCACCAGATATTGTTCAATTGAAAGGAGAAAATGGAAGTTTGTAGGGAAGCTCCCTTCTTTAACATATCTATTCCTTTGACCTAGTGAAAAGCAATAGAACCACGGGAGACCGAACCCGAGGAGTGTCCAAGAAACTATTGTCTTCTGAACCTAATAGAGGTCAAGTATAGTCGACTAGACTGGATCCGATGAGAATCCATAAAACTGCAATTGAATGGACCCGATGAAGGCTCAGTCTACAAAACCTTTTCATGTCATCAAAAGAGTAGTACAATCCTTCCATTCACGTTGTTTGGAAGAGATAACACCCTTCCATGCAGACGACATTCTTTCAAAGTAGTCTGGGGAAGATGACATTACATCCATGTCGTCTGGAGGAGGTACACCTATCATCCGGAAGAATGATAATATTCTTCATCGTCTGGAGAAGATGTCAATGTTTGGATGTAGTGAGGAGTTTCGTGACTATTTTATCGTATAGAGAATTGGCTATCCTCTTATTCTTTCCGAGGACAATCACCCCGTGTAGTATGACGTTTTGGCAATCCATTTTGTCTTATAGGCAATTGGTCTATGTTTCATCTAAAGGTACCTAAGTAAAGCTAAATATCCTTATATCTCATGTCAGACGGGAACTTAACAGGAGTCAAAGCTCATTACGTGGGGAGTCGAGTGGAATCTTTAGCAAGCGACTAGCTATATATATAGTGAAGTCAACTGGGACATTCTCTACAACACACTAATGTCGAGTGGGACATCCCTAGCAAATTCTTTGCCAAACATCGTAAATCCTACTAAGCCATCCACAATAATTACTTAGTTGTAAATCGTAGTGTCGTATGGGACACCCATAACATGTCTCATACTATAAATTGTAATACTAACTAAGACATCAATCACAAGTCTCAAGTCACATACTGATGTCGACTGGGACACTTATAACAATTACCAAGTTGAAAATCGTAGTATCGTACGGGACACCCATATCTTAGAATCATATGTAATACCTACTATAAACCTCATGCCTTAGTGATGTAGACTGTGACATTCTTAAAAAGTGTAAACCATACCTGGTAAGGTTGACCGGGATGTCTGCGCCAAGTCTTCCTTTGGTACTGTCGACTGAAGTCTAAAATTATTGACAATTCATTAACGTCTTCTGGAAGAGATGAGTCCTCTTAACGTCGTCTGAAGAAGTTAACACCTCTTTCAAGTAGTCTGGAAGTCACAATGACTAAAGGTAATGAAACCCTATATACGCTATCTGGAGTAGATGGTAACCGCCTCAAGGAGTCTTGAATATATGTCAATTATGGAGAATATTTCTCGGTAGATTGGGTATGCTGGGGATTATGAGGGTGTCTCCTTGTCGACTGGAAGAAGCGTGTAGAATAGTTCAAATGATGGTACATATTTGGTGTTTGCTCCTGCTATCGATGCCATATGAGTAGGGGAGTTTAAAAGGATCGTAAATGGAGAGGTCTTTGCACGCTATGAATCGCCAGGGCCCCACGGTGGGCGCCAAATTGTGGAAGCAGGATTTCGTCCGAGATCCACAATCGAGAATTTGTAGGTTGAGGGCACTAGCGATCCTGCAAAACAAATATAGAGAGAGCGGGAATAGACTACCCACCGGTGTGGTGGGTGTCGGGGGCACTCCGACGCTCAAGTCAGTGACAGAAATGTGATGCTAACACTGTAAAAAGAGGAGCAAGGTCAGTTATTACCTTGACCCCCGTGAGCTGCCATGTGGGCGGTATGTGGGCGGTATTGTGAGCTATGGAGAGAATATTCTTAAGCTGTGAGTATGAGAACTAGAAGTTCAATACCCCTTCCTCTTGGAGCCTTGTTCCTTATATATTCATGCTATAGTAACGTGCGCCTTTATTGCATTTTGATTAATCGTCCGTTGGATCATGGTAGCAGTCAACTTTATGAGGAGTCATTACTACGTTGTAGGCTGGAACGGATGGGTTGTGAATGACATTTATGAGCCTGGGCGTTATGTGGACTGGAGTAGGGTGATCTCCAATCATGCTTTGTGCACGTGTATCTCGTTGGGCTTGGGTTTGTGAATCTCATGGGCCTCTATACACTTTAAACATTGGGGCTTCCTCATGAGGTAGAAGCTTGGCTTGGAGTAAAAGGACGAAATTGCCCCTGGACCAAATTTGGCCCATACAATAATAACATACATGATTTAATATACATTGATTTAGAGTAATCAAATAACTAGTTAATTAACTTGTTAATTGTCATATATTGTACACAAACTTTAATTGTGAAACTTGATAATATATAAATAAGTTAATTATAGGATAATTCAATTATCACATGCATGCACCTGATTTACTTTGTGATAAAATTACGAAATTTAATCTTGTTCATCAATTATTGCAAACTTGGTTGAGAATTAAAAGTGTATCATAAAGACTTGATCTGAGTGTTATACAAGTAATTCTTTCTGAACTTGACTGTTTATATTTAATTAATTGTTATATGTGTAATTGAGAATTGAAGTGTAACACTAAGATTGAATGCCTAAGATTTTCTATTGAGAAAGTGACACGAAAATTCTTATACAAAGGCGATAAGAGCCTAAGAATGCAGGGGTTTAAGTGGTTACACCAGACCCTCTCGTCCTCTAGGAATATTCCTTTGTTCATTATTATAAGAAATTTGAGTTCCAAAATCAAGAACTTGTATTATTTGGTATTACTATCCAAAATAATAACAAGTGAATTCTTAATATAACACATAAACATGATCATAAAATTGATCATTGAGTAATTTATCTTGTGTAGACTTATTGATAATTGTTTACAAATACAATTTACAGTTACACATGACTACTGAAAACATCACAATACCAATTTCTCATGGAGAAAATTCAGATAAGTTCGATGGAGCAAACTTCAAACAGTGGCAGAGCAAAATATTGTTCAACCTGACCATTCTATAGTTGGCTACGTATCTCAAGGAAAATCATCCAGGTCCTATGGAGGGAGAAACTGAAGCGGCTTGGCAACTATGAGTAGAGCCATAGTCGCAAGTTGACTTCTTGTGCAAGAACTACCACTTGGACGGTCTTGATAATACCATGTACAACGTGTACCAAGGCACGAATTATGCAAAGAAACTCTGAGAATCTCTTGAAAATAAATATAAAATAGAAGATGTCGTACAAAATAAATTTATCGTGGACATGTTCTTGGACTACAAAATGGTATATTCAAGGACAACAATGTCTCAATTAGATGAACTACAGTTGATCATTCACGAAATATTGGATGAAGAAATGAAACTTTATGAGACATTTCAAGTTGCCACAATCATTGAGAAGCCGCCTCCATCATGGAATGACTTCAAGAGTTATCTAAAACACAAGAAGAAACATATGAGTCTTGAATATTTGGGATTTCGATTGAGAATTGAATAGGACAATATAAAGTCCGAGAAGGCTAGATACAAGACCATGGAGTCTAAGGCCAACATAGTTAAGGGTGAAAAGAGTATCAAAAAGAGAAAGAACAATGGAGCCGATTATTCCCAAGCGAGCAAGAAGTTCAAAAGGAAGTGTTATGTTTGTGGAAAAAGTGGCCATATGGCAAATGACTACAGAAACAAGAAGTTCCAAGACAAAGGTAAGAAAAAGAATAATGAGGCTCATGTCACTGAAGATGAGTTGATGACAAATGAGGTCTCAGAGATGAATCTCTCAACAATTGTAACTAAAACCAACTTGGTTGGCAACTCGAGAGAATGGTGGATAGACATTGTAGCTACTCGCCACATAAGTGCTGATAATAGGATATTTTCTATGTATCAAAAGGTCGACAGTAAAGACCAATTGATCGTGGGAAATTATTCCAGCTCTAAAGTGGGAGGACAAGGAAAAGTGATTCTAAAGATGACTTCTGAAAAAGAACTGACATTGAAAAATATGTTGCATGTTCTAGACATCAGAGAGAATCTAGTTTCGGGATCTCTCCTCAGTAAGAATGGCGTTAAGTTAGTCTTTATTTATGACAAGTGTGTTCTCACTAAGAATAATATTTATGTAAATGATACCTCATTGAGGGCCTTTTCAAATTCAATATAATGACTGTCAGTCGACACAATGTTATTAATAATAATAAAGCTACCCCTTCTGCTTATATTATTGAGTCATAAAATATTTGACGTGGTAGGTTGGAGCATGTTTTATTATGATATAATGTGTAAATTAATTAACATGGACCTTATACCCATATTTACAATTGATAACCAACATAAATGTGAAGCATGTGTTGAAGCAAAAATGAATAGAACATCATTTTATTCCATAAAATGATGTTATGGACCATTGGAACTTGTTCACACCAATGTGTGTGATATGAATATTATGCAAACTACAAATGGTAAAAAATAATTTGTCACTTTTATCGATGATATCATAAGATTATGTTATGTGTATTTGCTGAGAAGCAAAAATAAAGCTATTGAAAGCTTTATACACTATAGGAACGAAGTTAAAAAATAACTCGGCAAGAAAATCAAAAGAATCAGAAATGATAGGGGAAGTAAATATATGTCACCATTCAGTGATATTTTTCCAATCATGGGATTATTCACGAAACTACTGCTCCTAATTCGCTTCAATAAAACGGGATTCTAGAATGCAAGAACGGAACATTGAAGAAAATGATAAATGTCATGCTAAAAATCTCTAGTTTACCCCAGAACTTGTGGGGGAAGCCTTGCTTTCTGCTAACTACATTATGATCAAGTTACCTTACAAAAGATTGGATAAGACACCATATGAATTATGGAAAGGTCATGCACCTTCCTATAAATGACCAATCATTATTGGCTGTATATTCATTGGATGTGCTCACAACAGTAGCGCGTATCAATTCTTGGTACATAAATCTGAGATACCTAACATCAGTCCAAACATGATAATTGAGTCAAAGAATACGGCATTCTTCTAAAACACATTTCCTTGTGAAAAAAATAAAGAACATAGTCTCTCAAAAGAACTATTGACACTATTACAATTAGTGATCAAGTTAATCAAGAATCAGATAAACATTAAAATATTGAGGAAAATGAACCGAGACGTAGCAAGAGAGTAAGAATGTCTACGTCATTTGGACATGATTTTCTAACATATCTGTTAAACAATGAGCCTCAAAGTTATAGAAAATCGAATGTCTTCTCCAGACGCTCTTTTATGGAAAGAGGCTATAAACAGTGATATTGATTCAATCCTTTAAAACCATATTTGGGAGTTGGTTGATCTTCCTCAAGGTTGTGAGTTGATGGGCTACAAATGGATTTTAAAACGGAAGATGAAGCCCGATGGATCAATAGATTAGTAAAAGACAAGACTTGTCATAAAAAGTTATAGATAAAAATAAGACATTGATTTCTTTGATACCTATTCACCAGTTACTCGTGTCACTTTAATAAGAATGCTTATAGCCATAGCAACTATATTTGGTCTTGAAATACATTAAATGGATGTAAAGACAACATTCTTAAATGGTGAATTGGATGAGGAGATTTACATGAAACAACCAAAAGATTTCAATATTTCTAGATGAGAACACAAGGTGTGAAAACTTGTAAAATCATTGCACGTATTAAAATAAGCACCTAAACAATGACATGAGAAATTTGACAAAGATATATCGTCAAGTGGATTCAAAATCAATGAGTACAATAAGTGTGTGTACACTAAATCAACTCAAAATGGATATGTCATTATATGTCTTTATGTAGATGATATGGTGATAATTGGTAGTAATCATGAGATGATTCAGTCAACTAAGAAAACTTTAACTAATAAATTTGACACGAAAGATTTAGGAGTAGCTGATATGATTCTAGGAATTAAAATTTTTAGAACATCAGAGGGATAGATATTATCTCAAACTCATTATGTTGAGAAAATACTTGAGAAATATAACAAATGAGATCTAAAAGTAGCTAGAATTCATGTGGATTTAACTCTTGTCAAAAAATATTGCTTCGCGTATATCGCAATTAGAGTATTCGAGAATCATCAGAAGTCTGATGTATCCCACAAATTACACATGACTAGATATCACCCAAGCCATAAACAAAATTAGTAGATATATGCGTAATCTAGGACATAACCACTGGAAATCCGTAGTAAGAGTTTTGAGGTATCTAAGATATACTTAAAAATATGGTCTGCATTATACAAGATATCATGTTGTTCTAGAATGATACAGTGATGCTAACTGGATATCTAATATAGCAGATTTTAAGTCCACGAATGGATTTGTTTTCACGGTATGGAGTGCAGCCATATCATGAAAATCCTCGAGACATATGGGTATTGTCCGATTTACTATAGAGTCTGAGTGTATAGCATTAAAAGTGGAATGGCTTTGAAATTTCTTCGAGGTTATTCCAAACTGACCAAAGCCACTGCCAGCTATAAGCATACATTGTGATAGCCAATCGGCTATTGGAAGAGCCCAAAATACAATGTATAATGACAAGTCTCGAGACATATATTGAAGACACAATACTATAAAACAACACTCTCTAGCGGAAAACCTAGCGGCATAATTTCAATAGATTATTTCAAATTGAAGGAAAACCTAACAGATCCATTTACTAAAGGTTTATCTCGAGAGCAAGTTGAGAAGTCATCGAGGGGAATGAGTTTAAAGCCTATAAATTAATAAATGCCATTGTGGAGACCCAACCTAACTTATTAGAGATCTCAAGATATAGGTTCAAAAGGGACAATTGAAACTTTATGCAATTCAAATCGAGCACTGTAGAATTTTATACTATTTCTCATTCCTTTAATGATGTAGAGTGTTGTCTATCAAATTAGGATAAGCGAAGACCTTTAATGATCGTTATCTTATGAGAATAGTCCTAATATGGGTATTGACATAATACCTTATACAGTAGATCATCTATTTCAAGTAAGAAGTGAGGTCGCTTATATGGGAATTTTAAGGCTAGATTTCCTAAAGTACTTGATGAAGCCATGACCAATATTCATGGTCGAATTAAACACAACCGTAAAATGGAAAATGGTCGAAGTGAAGCTGTGTAATGGCTATTGTCTTTATTTACACCAATGGCGTAATAGTTCAAGACTATGGTCACTAGGAAAGGTTCAAGACCAAAGATACCTCTTCCGATGCAGTTTTATTTCACGAAAACTCTCTTAAGTGTAGGAGATTTTTAGGGGTAAACGCAGCGGAACGTGGAAAAATAAATTTTTCCGATTTCAATAATTTTCCTTGGGCAATTACAATAAACTTATTTATTCTTATTACTCAATACTTAAAAATTGAATTTTTTACCCAAAAATCAGATTTTCTCATATTTGTCGTGAGACCACAATAGTTTACATTTTGATCATTTTAGTCCTAATTTGTCAAATACAAATTTAAGTGATTTTAAATCACTACCAAAATGATATTTACATATCATATACATCAAAATACAACTCACAACATAAAATCCAAAATTTCTCCAAATTCCCAATGGGTCTCCAACTTGCAACTTTTTTGTATTTTGGTCCAAATTTGTTTAAAATAAGTTTAAATGATTTCCAATCAGCACCAAATAATTTGTACATCTTATATATATCATTATACAACACATATATGAAAAGCCTCAATTTGACGGAGGTTATGAACCCTAATTTCTCAAATTAACCAAAATTAACCAAATCCAACACTTTAATCTAATCTCTATAACACCAAAAATGTCTCATCACTTTGAAACAATTCTAGGTCATCAATGAGTGGCCTAACAACTCTAGAATGACAATATTAACACATTGCAAGCTTCTTTAATTACAAACATGCCTACATCTTTCATTCAAGCTTCCAAACTTCTCAACACAAAAACAATAGAGTAGAAAAACATGTAGACATCATATGTTGTAGCTTATAAAAATAGAAATATTTTTCTATTTAAAGAAAAGTTGAAAATACTTACAAATCTTCAAGATTTTCTTTGTTTTTCTTTAGCACTTTCTCTTTTTCTCACAAGTATATTGGTTTGTGTATTTTGGAGGCTTAACCTAATGAAATAAAAATGAAACAAAATAATATATACTCTCCCCCTTCATGGCCGGATTTTAGTTAATAAATTGTTGGGTTTCTAGGTTAGTCCCAAGATCATTAAGCAATGAAAATCATGTGTGAATACAATAAGAAATATGACGGAATCATACTTACAAAGATCGGCTTTTGCGATGTGAGGAACAACAAAAATCTTCAAGCTTTTCTTCCATGAAGCTCACGGCTTTGGCCTCCATTTTGTGCTCCATTTTGTTCTTCAAGCTCCAAGCTTTAAGTGTGCATTCCATGCCCATGGGTGGGTTTCCCTATCACCTTTGGATGACTCCTAATGTGTGCTAGCACTCTTGAAATTTTGCCACAAAATTTCTATTTCCCTTTGATGAGTTTCGGCCAAGCCAAAACCTTTGAGATGGAGAGAATTTCGGTCAAGAAGGAAGAAGAAGAGAGAGAGAGGAAGTTGTGTGTTGTGTATCTAATACACTAAATTAAAAGTCAAATACCAAAAAATTAATTAAATGGTAAATGTCTTTCAACCATCACAATTGAGTGTTTCACACTCAAGCATCATCCAACAACTTCCATCACAATAAAGTGATAAAGTTGACTAGTGATTTGACGCTTGATGTGACTTGTGAGCCCCACTTGATTCGAAATACGAGTGGGCCCGCAAACACTCCCGGGCTCGGGTTCGCTAATTCCGAATTAACGAATTTTCCGTTGCGATGTAATTAAATCAAATTTAATTAAATAATTATGCCTAGCAAAATTACTATTCACGTCGCTAACGAATTAATTCTAAATTAACTTGTTCGCCCGAATTAAAATCTAATTTTAATTCCGTGTCGAAATCTAATTTCGTATAATATATCGAATATATTATTTTATCGATTAATTCCAAATTAATCGTTCTCTCTCTTTAAATAATATTTTATCCCAGATAAAATATCTCCGTAATTAATCCTAGATTAATTTTCTCTCCCATTTAATTAGTCTCAGATTAATTATGTGCGAGTCATACGTCATCGGTGAATCTTCGGGAAGTGACCCATGAGATCCCCGGATATGTTGTCATACTACCAATGGAATTCCGAGGGGTCTATCCAGAGAGAAACTGTTTCCGTACCATCGGTAAACACAACCTCATATTACACTTGCATGAGTATCTTATACACAAATATATGAGAACTATGTCGTTATGCTCCCACAACGCGCACAAGTGTAATACTAGTCTATTTCGCATTATCGATGTCCAATCTCGATAATACTACGACTATGGATATTTAATGATTAAACCTTCGTGGATTGATATTGTCTCATATCATCTCAATCTGGAACTAATCATAAGGACCTTTTATCATTTATGTATCTTGGTAATCTAATTACAAATGATAAAAGAGCTATTTCCTTTGTCACATAGTTAATTTGTACAACAACACCATGATCTGTACAAATAGTGATGGTATGGGTCATAATTGTCCAACATAAATATCTAGATTTTTGTTTCAATTTTATGAATAAAATAAGAATTAGTTTACTTGTTCAAATTATACACTACAACTTTAAATGAATATTAACAAGTCTAACCAATCATATTAAGCCATTTCCTAACTTAATCATAACCTTAGATATTTATATTTCATTTATTTTAATTATTTACTAATTAAATAATTAAATAATTATTTAAATATAAATATCCAAATATATGTATTATATTTACTTTAAATAATCCAAATACATATATTAATGATATATGTCAAATATCATAATTTGACAATTAATTAATGTGTATTTAATAAAATCACATATTAAATACAAATACACATTAATTAAGAAATGACCAAAAAGTCTTTAAGCATGTATCTTTCGTTTAACCGTTAAACGATTTATAAATAATCAATATTATTCATAAAAGTTGCCATAGTGCTCTATGAGTATATTTTATTAGGGAGACTCTCTAGGTTAAAGCATATCCGTCACGAAATCCAATTTCATGTCCATAATCTACCCACCCGTAAATTATGACGAACACAGATAAACTCACAGAACCATACAGATCGAGGTCATTGCATACGTATAATCCCTCCATCACAGGTATCCAGATTATTCCAGAGATATAGATATAAACATCAAATCTCTATAGATATAATCACGTCGATATTTCTATTAGCAATCTCTTAATAACACATAGAACTCACTTCTACAGTGTACCATGGGCCCATGGATTTAACCGATTGCTAATTCCATATTGAATACTTATGCTTTGTACACAGAGCTGACAGATTCTATCTTGACACATACAGGACATCTTGAGGATCAGTCCACACCCAACGGACATGCATAGGTCTAACCTTAATAGGTCGGTGACGTGACTGCTATCAAAGTGTGGAGGATATCTCATATATCCACAGTGGTATCTCAAGTCAAAGAATCACTATGCTACTCAACCCGAGAAGATTCTTATTGACGTTGGTGTAGTATCCATTAAGAGTCTTTGGTGAGTCATTTAATATTTATCTGATATAAACACCTACATATCTATACGAGTCTCTAAGACTCATGGTTCATTGAGAATCAACTACTGGAATCCAAGTTTCCAATATACGACATGTACTGGTCTCAATATGATTACTTACTAATGTAAACCTTGTCCAGGAACTGTTAAAGAAATGATACTATTATAATACAACTCAATATCAGTTGCGGCGCTTTTGCAACTGTATCATAACTAATCATTCTAAGGTCAATTACGTCTTTACCATATATAAAGAGATGTTGTATAATAGAAACTATTTATTTTATTCATAATAAAATGTTTACAAAAGTATTTACAGGGAAATACATAAAAAAAAAATTTGGCGCTCTGAGCATCAACCTGTGGAAACACAGGACCTGGGCGACGCCGTTCCTAGGCTCGCGGCCTAGTTTGGGAAGTACTGAATAACATGGAGTCGCCACCCGGTGTGAACCGGGACAAAGATTTAAGGCCGCACTCACCCCTCGCAAGGGAAGACCTCAAACCGTTGGGTTCGGAATGGTCCCTTACTTATGTCACTTGTAATGAAAGGATTCATGTAATAATTTAACTAAGCTTAAGTAACACTTATTTCCAAGAGTATCATGCTTCTAAATTCTCATATGCAAAATAAAACTTATGTGTACATTTTTACATATATCTCATATTTAAAATTGCATGCTTAACATATATCAAGATAGCAACGAACATACAACTTTACATATTACATTCAGGAAAACACAAAGCACACATATTGACCATACAAGCACACATATTGGCACTCTTCCAAACGGTACGTGGAATTGTACCCAAGTACAGACCGCACTACCGTCCATTCGGAGTCGGCTACGGAATTTACGTCTGGGTTTCCATCCGATATACCGCAAGAAATAATACTCAAATATTATCATGACATAAGCATACGAATTGTAATACATTGACACATTTGCATAAGAAAGATCAATCAATAGGCAATTATGCATGAATATAATAAGACAGACTCAGTTCAGTGTGTGCACGTTCGTGTAGCGTTCGTAAACGCGTTCGAACGGAAATGAAACAGAATGCTCACGTTCGAGTAGCGTTCGTAAACGCGTTCGAACGGAAATGAAACAGAATGCTCGCGTTCGTATGGCGTTGTTAACGCGTTCGAACGGAAATGAGACCTGATGCATGATAAGGCAAAATGTATGGGCGTTCGAGTTGCGTTCGTGAACGCGTTCGAACGGAAATGAAACAGAATGCTCACGTTCGTATGGCGTTTGTTAACGCGTTCGAACGGAAATGAAACAGAATGCTCACGTTCGTATGGCGTTTGTTAACGCGTTCGAACGGAAATGAGACCTGATGCATGATAAGGCAAAATGTATGCGCGTTCGAGTTGCGTTCGTGAACGCGTTCGAACGGACACGGACCTGATGCATGAAATAGGATGCAATACATAAACAGAAAATAAAGGGGCGCGGCGAAGCACTGTCGTAAAGGTGGCCTTTTGGGGCTCTTGATCTCTCAAAGAGAGGACCTTTAGACCAACATACTAAGCCCATGCGCGTCACATCACACATACAAGAATAGAACCAATCATATCAACCAAGTATGCCCGATTGAACACATCTTACATCCAATCTGAACACACATCAACCGGCGCGGCAAAGTAGTGTCACGAAGGTGGCCTTTTCGGCTCTTTGTCTCCCAAATGGAGGACCTTTGGACTAACTCACTAAGCCCATGCGCTTGGTTGAATCATCCATAACTAACGACATATTGAATTCAAGTAAAGCAAACTAAATAAACAAGAGCAACACAACAAAAGAAAGATGGTGCCGTTTACCCAAGCGGTACGTGGAGTTATGGCCCGAGTACAGATCATATTACCGTCCATTCGGAATCGGCTATGAAATTTACGTCCGGGTTTCCATCCGATATACCGCGAGAGTTGACACATCTCTCATTCATCCAATACCCACAACATACATCATACACACAACAGATATCACAAACACAGAAAATACAATCAAAATAAATGACCAGAAAATAAAATGAGAATAAGTGTGAAAGATACCCTCAGGTCTAACCTTTTAAGCCGTCTCTCGGACTCACGTTCCACGAAGATCGGAATGGGGGTAAAGCTCCGCAACTTTTCTGGTCCGCTGGTTCAACGTCCTAGCTCACTGCTTCACTGCTTTGCTTACTATTCGAACTCCGTTCTGCTCCTATTCGGCTCCTGTTTTGCTGCTCACTGCACGGGCTACCTGTTTCAACGTTTTCAAAGAACTATTCCAAGTTTGTGTGGGTTCTTAGTGCAATTATATATGATTATTCTTAAGATTATCTATGTAGTTTTTATGTTGCTGCTTTTTAAGGATTTGGGCTGCTGTTTTAAGGTAATCTAGGAGGTTGTTTTAGGCGTGTTTTAGGGTGTGGTTTTGTGGTGATTTTCGGTGGTGGAGGGCTGCTGTAGGTGGCTGTTTCGGCTATGGAGGGTGGTGGTTTGTGGTGGTTTCTTTGTTTTCTTTTTGTGTACGTTTGTTTAGTCTTGGGTGTGTAGAGAGAGTCTAGAGAGATTTCTAGAGAGTTTTTGGTGTGAATTGTGTTGTGTGAAGGAGAAGAATGGCCTTGGTGAGGGGTTGTTTATATAGAAGAGGGTTAAGGTTGACAAGGGAAGGGATTTGTGCATTAAATTAGGATATGATTTAGTTTTAACAAGGAAATCAAAGGATTGAGGGGGGGACAAAATATTTTAAATTAGGAAGTTGTAATATTTAATTTGTGTTGGTTTAGGAATACAAATATTTTATATTGGTAAATATCTTATTAGATTAGGAAGTCAAATATATGATTGGCTTTAATTGGTTATGATTGATTTTAATTTAGTATGTGATTTGTTTAATTTAGGCATGATTTTAGTTTAAGTTGGTAATTGTTCATTTTAATTGGTAAATGGTTTAGATGTTTTATTTAATGTTTAATATTTAATTTAATATTTAATTATTTAATTTGGGATGTGTTTTATGGGCTTTGGGGAGCTAAATGGGCTGGGTGTGAGGCTAGCAGCAAAACCAGAATTACCGACACCGTTCGAACGCTCCCTCGAACGCGACACGAACGCCCGCAATCTGTTTCCCGTTCGAACGAAGTAACGAACGCAGCACTAACGAAGACAGTGAGCTTGTTTATTCTGAAATTCCCCTTCCGATATCCGTTTCCCGCGACTTCCGTGACTCAAAAGGTAGTTGTCTCCAAATAAGACTCCTCATCGGGTTTTATGTGTAAAAATGCAGTGCCTACAGTCGCCCCCACTTTGATGGGACTTGTGTAATGTGCAACAGTGACAATCCTATCAAAGTTATGCAATGCATTTCTACTTACCTGGCTCGCCAGCTGCCACTTGGCTTACCATGTGTTGAGTTGCGTTGATTTGGTGGTGAGGTGTTGCGACCCTTGGTTCATTCCCGAACCGTGCTTCCATTCTTGGAGTGCCATTCTCGGCCTGTTCCTTCCTGAACTGTATTGAGATGAGGCTTTATTCCTCCCGAGCTTTATTCCCGAACTGTTGAGATGAGGCTTTATTCCTCCGAGCTTTATTCCCGAACTGCTGACTGTGTAGAGATAGGGCTTTATTCCATGATTGTTTGGGCTGTGGGCTTTATTCCCGAACTGTATTGAGATGAGGCTATATTCCCCTGTACTTTGTTCCCGAACTGTTGCGATGAGGCTTTATTCCTCCCGAGCTTTATTCCCGAACTGTACTGTCATGAGGCTTTCTTCCCCTTGAGCTTTGTTCTCAAACTTATACTGATATGAGGCTTTCTTCCTCTTGAGCTTTGTTCTCAAATTATACTGACATGAGGCTTTTATTCCCCTTGAGCTTTGTTCTCAAACTTATACTGATATGAGGCTTTCTTCCCCTGGGCTTTGTTCCCTGACTGTGTTAACTGTGGGCTTTGTCCCCGAACTGTACTGAATGTGGGCTTTATTCCCGGACTGTATTGGATGTAGGCATTATTCCCGAACTGTACTGACATGAGGCTTTCTTCCCCTTGAGCTTTGTTCTCTGTGGGCTTTGTCCCCGAACTGTACTGAATGTGGGCTTTATTCCCGGACTGTATTGGATGTAGGCATTATTCCCGAACTGTACTGACATGAGGCTTTCTTCCCCTTGAACTGAGCTAAATGCAGGCTTTCTTCCTGAACTGTGTTGAATATGGGCTTTATTCCCGAACTGTACTGACATGAGGCTTTCTTCCCCTTGAGCTTTGTTCTCTGTGGGCTTTGTCCCCGAACTGTACTGAATGTGGGCTTTATTCCCGGACTGTATTGGATGTAGGCATTATTCCCGAACTGTACTGACATGAGGCTTTATTCCCGAGTTTGAACTGAATGCAGGCTTTGTTCCCGAATTGTACCGAATGTGGGCTTCGGCCCTAAACTGATACTGATATGGGCCTCGCCCCCGGACCGATACTGATATGGGCCTCGCCCCCAGACTGATACTGATATAGGCCTCGCCCCCAGACTGATACTGATATAGGCCTCGCCCCCAGACTGATACTGATATGGGCCTCGCCCCCAGACTGATATTGATATGGGCCTCGCCCCCAGACTGATTCTGATATGGGCCTCGCCCCCAGACTGATACTGATATGGGCCTCGCCCCCAGACTGATATTGATATGGGCCTCGCCCCCAGACTGATACTGATATGGGCCTCGCCCCCAGACTGATATTGATATGGGCCTCGCCCCCAGACTGATACTGATATGGGCCTTAACCCTGGAATCATTACTTGAATCCGATACTGTGCTTTTTACCGTTTCTGATTAGCTTGTTCTTTGCCGCTTTCTTTTTCATTCTTTAAAACCTGTGAACACAAAATAAAACAAACACAAAAGGATGCAAAATGTGTTACGTGTATGCATGCATGAATGTTCCTATCCCGTCGGGTTAGGTCTTCTGCCATTTCTCTTGATGACCATTCTTCTCTTGGGGAAAGTACCATTTCCGCCTGTCTTCACTGATTTGTTCCAGGAACCCGTTTCTTTCCAAGTCTAACAGTCCCACTGTCTCCATTTCCCAATTCCTGAATGGCTAACTTATCTTTTCTGCTTGCTTCTTTCGAGGATTCCCTACGTTCCGAGTATCACATTACCAAGATTGAACACATTCATGTTGCAAGTTTGAAAGTAATAGTCTTAGGCAGATAAATGAAATGATCGCTTTTATTATTGCTGAGGAAACGTTCGAATAGGTAAACAAAATCAATGTCTTTATTAAAAAAGCAAGATAAACTTGGAGAAACAGCAGTGCCTCCTTCCTCGGCCTATGGTTCTTCATCATTGTCATCCCTTATCCCAATGAATGAAGCTGAGTGGTTGAGAGTTTGGAGGACAAGGGTTTCGGGTAGGCCAGAGTTGATCATGTAGTTGGGCAGGGGATTTCTGTGTGCGTTGGGTTGTTCTTTCTCTGGGTCGGGTATTGTATGGGCATCGATGAGGTTTTGGATTTCATGTCTGAGGCGGGCGCAGTTGTCGGTGTCATGGCCTTTTTCTTGGTGGAAGTGACAGTATAAGTTTAAGTTCATGTGAGGTGGCACAGGATTTGGAATGGGCCTAGGTTCCAAAGGTTTTAAGAGTCCATGCGCCTTCAGCTTTTCGAATACCTTTGAAAGAGGCTTACCAAGATTGGAGAATCGCCTATTCCTGATGGCGGCAACCTCGGCAGTAGTGGGCCTTGTCTCAGAATGCCCCCCAAAATTCCTCTTATTCTGGCCATAAAACTTTTTGTTTTCAGCCTCCTCTTCTTCAATATCCATAACAGTCTCTCTCAACTGTCGGAAATCCACAATCATGGAGGTCATTCTCCTCAGCTTGCCATAAATTGAGGGCTTAGTACCCTTGATGATCATTTTGATCTGGTCCTTTTCTGAGGGCCGGGTCTGCATCTTCAGAAGATGGCTCCTCCAGCGGTCCACATACCCTTTGAAGCTCTCCTCCGGCTTCTGCTTAGTGTTCTCCAAATCTCGGAGTGACAAATCAATCTCCAAGTCTGTAACATACTGCTTCAGAAAAGCATCAGCTAGTTCCTTCCAATCTTCCTTAACCTTCTTCTCAAGGCTATGATACCAAACCACATGTGCCCCCTCGAGTGACATCCCAAACATCTTTTGGACTTGGCGCTGAGACAGGCCAACTGAACTCATAACAGACACATACTGACGGAGATGCACCCTTGGATCTCCATTCCCATTGAACTTAGCCAAATCCGGCATCTTAAACTGCGCTGGCAACTGCTCCTCGAACTTCATTGTCTCATAGTCTAGCAAATCTTCATTATTACCCCTCATCTTGCGGGTAACGGATTCAACCTGCTCCCTGAGTTTCTGTATCTCGGCCTGAGACCCAATTACTCTGTCTGTTGCATACTCTGCATTATCATCATCAAAAGCGGGTATATCACCCCCCAACCCATTCGGGGGCTCCTCGCGCCTTACATTCTCAGGATCTCCCCCGGCACGGGGCATAGCCATATTAGTCATGGCAGTAGTCAAGGCTTGCAACTGTTCAGTAATCTTGGCGAAGCCATTTTCCAACTGATCTATCCGGGATACCTCAGTATCTGATTCACTCATGTCTGTTCTCGGTATTTTGGTGAGTCTTCCCTTTTTTCTAACCCAACGGGAATCTATGATGGCTTTCAGAACACAAGGGTTAACATGATGTATGTATGCATGATGTGCATAAGAAATATATAACATATATTAAATCAAATAAAATTCTCAAACAAATCGGCCTATTATCATTTTAGAAGCTTTTGGGACAACTGTCATAAGAGTGAACCCGTCCCAGTTTAAATGGCCTAACGAGTTCATGTCTTATGGCAAAGAGCCCAACTAGATCCAAATGATAAAATTCTGAACACAATCATAAAATGGCCCATTGTTATTTAGAAACCTTTTGGCCCAATCGTCATAAGATGTGTTCTTGTTCCAGTTTAAATGGCCCAACAAGCCCATATCCCATGATAAATGGTCCAAATGGATCCAAACAACGATGTTCCCAAACACAAGCATAGAAGAAATATAATGCAAACGTAATAATTTTTACAGTATGGCCCATCAACATTTCAGAAGCTTTGGGCCTAATAGTCATAAGGTACGAACTTGCCCCAGTTTAAATGGCCCAGCAAGCCCGCATTTCTGACAATAGTCCAACTGCATCCAAATGAGGATGGTCCACAAGCACATATTCAAGGAAATAATTGTTACTTTAGCCAACCCGGTCTATAGGTGGGTTAGTAAGAGTATAGACAAAGGCTCTCACCGGCGAAGGATGGCCCACAACTAGGTCTCCCCACTCAAGGGTTCGAGCAACCAAGTGAGCGCACCCTTTTTTATACACTAAGGTACGTGCCAATGAGCTATGGTGTGTGACGGACTGTCAAATGGATTTCCCGTTGTAGATCCCCCAGAGGGAAGGTGGAGCGAGGCTCACTTAAATACCCAAGCCTCTTAGGCTCTTATCGCTTGTTGTCAGGAATAAACAACGAGTCCTCCAAATTAGTCCATCACAATAGGCTAACAGTAGATAGCTATCTAGGTGCCTTCACAGCTTTTCCTTCTAGAAAGGTAGTGAATGAAGGAAGACACCAAACCATTACCTAGCCTAAAAATGCCTTTGATTAAACCCTCACTTTTCCACTATAGGCATGGCCAATTAAAACATAAATCCACTCATTACAAGACAATATTTCGGGGCCAATTCTCGTATCCCCAGTGGAGTCGCCAGACTGTGGGAACACAGGACCTGGGCGACGCCGTTCCTAGGCTCGCGGCCTAGTTTGGGAAGTACTGAATAACATGGAGTCGCCACCTGGTGTGAACCGGGACAAAGATTTAAGGCCGCACTCACCCCTAGCAAGGGAAGACCTCAAACCGTTGGGTTCGGAATGGTCCCTTACTTATGTCACTTGTAATGAAAGGATTCATGTAATAATTTAACTAAGCTTAAGTAACACTTATTTCCAAGAGTATCATGCTTCTAAATTCTCATATGCAAAATAAAACTTATGTGTACATTTTTACATATATCTCATATTTAAAATTGCATGCTTAACATATATCAAGATAGCAACGAACATACAACTTTACATATTACATTCAGGAAAACACAAAGCACACATATTGACCATACAAGCACACATATTGGCACTCTTCCAAACGGTACGTGGAATTGTAGCCCAAGTACAGACCGCACTACCGTCCATTCGGAGTCGGCTACGGAATTTACGTCTGGGTTTCCATCCGATATACCGCAAGAAATAATACTCAAATATTATCATGACATAAGCATACGAATTGTAATACATTGACACATTTGCATAAGAAAGATCAATCAATAGGCAATTATGCATGAATATAATAAGACAGACTCAGTTCAGTGTGTGCACGTTCGTGTAGCATTCGTAAACGCGTTCGAACGGAAATGAAACAGAATGCTCACGTTCGAGTAGCGTTCGTAAACGCGTTCGAACGGAAATGAAACAGAATGCTCGCGTTCGTATGGCGTTTGTTAACGCGTTCGAACGGAAATGAGACCTGATGCATGATAAGGCAAAATGTATGGGCGTTCGAGTTGCGTTCGTGAACGCGTTTGAACGGAAATGAAACAGAATGCTCATGTTCGTATGGCGTTTGTTAACGCGTTCGAACGGAAATAAAACAGAATGCTCACGTTCGTATGGCGTTTGTTAACGCGTTCGAACGGAAATGAGACCTGATGCATGATAAGGCAAAATGTATGCGCGTTCGAGTTGCGTTCGTGAACGCGTTCGAACGGACACGGACCTGATGCATGAAATAGGATGCAATACATAAACAGAAAATAAAGGGGCGCGGCGAAGCACTGCCGTAAATGTGGCATTTTGGGGCTCTTGATCTCTCAAAGAGAGGACCTTTAGACCAACATACTAAGCCCATGCGCGTCACATCACACATACAAGAATAGAACCAATCATATCAACCAAGTATGCCCGATTGAACACATCTTACATCCAATCTGAACACACATCAACCGGCGCGGCAAAGTAGTGTCACGAAGGTGGCCTTTTCGGCTCTTTGTCTCCCAAATGGAGGACCTTTGGACTAACTCACTAAGCCCATGCGTTTGGTTGAATCATGCATAACTAACGACATATTGAATTCAAGTAAAGCAAACTAAATAAACAAGAGCAACACCACAAAAGAAAGATGGTGCCGTTTACCCAAGCGGTACGTGGAGTTGTGGCCCGAGTACAGATCATATTACCGTCCATTCGGAATCGGCTATGAAATTTACGTCCGGGTTTCCATCCGATATACCGCGAGAGTTGACACATCTCTCATTCATCCAATACCCACAACATACATCATACACACAACAGATATCACAAACACAGAAAATACAATCAAAATAAATGACCAGAAAATAAAATGAGAATAAGTGTGAAAGATACCCTCAGGTCTAACCTTTTAAGCCGTCTCTCGGACTCACGTTCCACGAAGATCGGAAGGGGGGTAAAGCTCCGTAACTTTTCTGGTCCGCTGGTTCAACGTCCTAGCTCACTGCTTCGCTGCTTTGCTTACTGTTCGAACTCCGTTCTGCTCCTATTCGGCTCCTGTTTTGCTGCTCACTGCACGGGCTACCTGTTTCAACGTTTTCAAAGAACTATTCCAAGTTTGTGTGGGTTCTTAGTGCAATTATATATGATTATTCTTAAGATTATCTATGTAGTTTTTATGTTGCTGCTTTTTAAGGATTTGGGCTGCTGTTTTAAGGTAATCTAGGAGGTTGTTTTAGGCGTGTTTTAGGGTGTGGTTTTGTGGTGATTTTCGGTGGTGGAGGGCTGCTGTAGGTGGCTGTTTCGGCTATGGAGGGTGGTGGTTTGTGGTGGTTTCTTTGTTTTCTTTTTGTGTACGTTTGTTTAGTCTTGGGTGTGTAGAGAGAGTCTAGAGAGATTTCTAGAGAGTTTTTGGTGTGAATTGTGTTGTGTGAAGGAGAAGAATGGCCTTGGTGAGGGGTGTTTATATAGAAGAGGGTTAAAGTTGACAAGGGAAGGATTTGTGCATTAAATTAGGATATGATTTAGTTTTAAACAAGGAAATCAAAGGATTGAGGGGGGGACAAAATATTTTAAATTAGGAAGTTGTAATATTTAATTTGTGTTGGTTTAGGAATACAAATATTTTATATTGGTAAATATCTTATTAGATTAGGAAGTCAAATATATGATTGGCTTAATTGGTTATGATTGATTTTAATTTAGTATGTGATTTGTTTAATTTAGGCATGATTTTAGTTTAAGTTGGTAATTGTTCATTTTAATTGGTAAATGGTTTAGATGTTTTATTTAATGTTTAATATTAATTTAATATTTAATTATTTAATTTGGGATGTGTTTTATGGGCTTTGGGGAGCTAAATGGGCTGGGTGTGAGGCTAGCAGCAAAACCAGAATTACCGACACGAACGCCCGCAATCTGTTTCCCGTTCGAACGAAGTAACGAACGCAGCACTAACGAAGACAGTGAGCTTGTTTATTCTGAATTTCCCCTTCCGATATCCGTTTCCCGCGGCTTCCGTGACTCAAAAGGTAGTTGTCTCCAAATAAGACTCCTCATCGGGTTTTATGTGTAAAAATGCAGTGCCTACACAACCCTAACAGATTCTCTCACGTGCTCTAGTGTCAATATCGATTATATCTCATACCTATCGACTCCACAAGTTTATCAAATAACTTTGGAGGAATGGTCTTGGTAAGCGAGTCTGCTATATTATCTTCACTAGGACATTGCACACGACAATGTCCCTTTGCGACCTAATCTCTTGAATAGACCCGGCCAAGGTTCCGGTTCGGAATCGGAACCGAACCGGTTGGAACCGGACGGTTCCGGTTTCGGTTCCGGAACCTAACCGGTTCGGTTAGGGTTCTCACCCTGACCGAACCGGTTGGAACCGCAGGAACCGAACAGTTCCGGTTGGAACCGAAAGTAAAAAAAAAAAATTATTTACTTGGAACCGTAAGGTTCCACAAGTAAATCTTAATTTTTTTATTAATAATAATGAGGTTTAAAATTGCAACATTGAGCACAATAGTCAATTTTTAAGGAGGTTTAAAAATCTTCTTTTTATAACCAACTCTTAGTTATTGACTTCTTTATATAAGCGATGTGGGACACAATAGCCAAGTAACAAATATCTCACATCGCTTATATGAAGAAAACACTAGCCAAGAGTTGGCTATAAAAAGGATTATATGTTAAAAGAATTTTATAAAAAATAATTATATAAAAATGATGTGATAGTTTTAAAAAACATTACGATTATAGAATTTTTTTATAAAAAAAAAAATTATTATTAAAAAAAAAAAACCAAAAGGGGAACCGTAACCGAACCGGAACCGACCAGTTCGGTTCCGGTCCGGTTTACGATTTCGGTTCCACTTAAGTGTGGAACCGGGAACCGGCCGGTTCGGTTCGGTTCTGAACCGGAACCGAACCGAACCGCCGGCCGGGTCTACTCTTGAATGATATGGTACTTGTGTTCCACTTGCTTCCACTTCTGATGCGCCTGTTCTTTTGCTTGCACAATGGCTACATTATTATCACAAGATAACGGAATTGGATTCTCGATACTTAGGACAACTCTCAATTCTGTGATAAAATTCTTAACCCAAACAGCTTCTTTTGCAGCTTCAGAAGCTGCAATATATTCCACATCTGTGGTGGAATCAGTTGTTGACCCCTGTTTGGAACTTTTCCAGCAAACTACACCTCTTTTAAGGGTAAACACGAATCCTGATGTAGACTTTATATCATCAGGATCCGATTAGAAATCTGAATCCGTATACCCATTAACCTGCAGTTCATTTCCTCTATAAATTTGAAACTTATATTAAGTACCTTTAAGATACTTTAGGATATGTTTAATGGTCATCCAATGGTCATTACCTGGATTGGACTGATATATGCTGGTTACACTAACTGTGAAGCTGATATCAAGCCTAGTACATTACATGGCATACATGATGCTGCCCAAACACGAAGCATAAGCCTGATTAGATATTCTAATCTTCTCATCTTCTGTTTGCGGACATATATTCTTGAAAAATGTAGGCCATGCTTGAACTGTATATTTGTTGTCTTACAGTTACTAAAATTGTACCGTTCTAAGATCTTATCTATGTACGTTGATTGGGATAACCCAATAAGCTTCATTTCTCTATCTTTATAGAGTTTTATGCCTAAGACATAAGAAGCTTCACTCGGGTTCTTAATGGAGAAATTCTTACAAAGGTAAGCTTTGACGCCTTGCATCATCCCGATATCATTCCCAATGATCAGGATGTCATCAACATAGAGAACTAAAAATACCACCATACTCCCATTGGCCTTCTTATACACACAGGATTCATCCGAATTCTTGAGAAAACCAAAAAAATTGATTATCTCGTCGAATCGAAGATTCCAACTTCGTGAAGCCTGTTTAAGTCCATACACATGAATCTTGCCTTGATTTGTTTAGAACCCATAACGAATGATCTTTTTACCGAACGTTTCACGGATTGTCATTTTGATGAGATAATTTTTCTACCATTAGGGGAAAAGAAAGAGCCTTCAGAAGTAACGCATGAACTTTCTTGAAAAGTTCATACCATGTCTCATTTAGATTCTTACACCAGCCAATGTGAAAATGGAGTGCGAAGGATAATCCATTTGCAACAAATTGCAAATCAATTATCAGATGTATTTACAGATGCTGCAAAAGTGACCAAGTCTCATATACCAACTACTAATACACCAGCCCGGATGGTTGTTCCTGTTGAACAATTTAATGTAAATGCAACTAATGAATCATCTATTGCACGTCAGAAATGTGGTAGACCACTTGGTTTTAAAGATACTATTCCCGGAAGAGGAAAATGAGAGATCCAGATCCTATTAAAAATAATTCTCGAGCAATGACTATACCCACATTTTCTGAATCACCAGTTCCAGAAGAACTGATAGTCCCTGAATACAAACTAGCCTCTGAAAAGGCTCAGAAATCTAAAAATGAGGAAAGTACTACAAATTATACTTATATAAGAGAAATGTGGGATCGAAATGAAATAAACATCGACAATATGTTTTCATATACTGAAATTACAAATGATTTGAACCTCAAATTGTCAATGAATGTAGACAAAGACATGATTGGCCTAAATGAAAAGAAGCAATTCAAGCAGAATTGATTTCTTTAGCCAAACGTGAAGTATTTGGACCCATAGTCTAGACACCTGAAGATATCAAACCCATTGGTTACAAATTGGTGTTTGTAAGAAAATGTAATGAATATAATGAAATCATTAGATATAAAGCGCGACTAGTTGCACAAGGTTTCTCGCAGAGACCAAATATTGACTATGATGATACGTATTCTCTTGTGATAGATACCATTACGTTTCGATTTTTAATCAGTTTGGCAGTCTTTGAAAGACTGGACATACATATTATAGACGTAGTGACATCATATTTATATGGGTCACTTGACACTGATATTTACATGAAATCCCTGAAGGATTGAATGTGCTTGAAGCATATAAATCAAAGGATCGTAAAGTTACAACGATCATTATACATATTGAAACAATCCGGACGCATGTGGTATAATCGTTTAAGTGAATATTTGATAAAAGAATGATATATATATGATCTTATAAGTCCTTGTGTATTTATTAGAAAGTCTGAATCTGGATTTTCTATTATAACAATATATATCGATGGCATGAACCTAATTGGGACTCCTGAAGAGCTTCTAAAAAATGCTGAATATTTGAAAAGAGAATTTGAGATGAAAGACTTGGGAAAAATGAAATATTATCTCGGTTTGCAGATCGAGCATAAAACTAACGAAGTATTTATCCATCAGTTTGCATATATTGAAAAAATTCTCAAACGTTTCAACATGGATAATGCTCATCCATTAAGTACTCACATGGTAGTCCGATATCTCGATCCTAAAAAGGATCAATTCCGTCCTAAAGAAGATAATGAAGATATACTTGCTATATTTAGTTCAATGCACCAGACCGAATATCGCATTATCGGTTAATTTATTGGCAAGATTTAGTTCTGCGCCAACTCGACAATATTGGAATGGCGTCAAACATATCTTTCGTTATCTTCATGGGACTAAAGACTTGAGATTGTTTTATTCAAATGAGCTAACATAAAATCCAGGCCTTGTTGGTTACACTGATGCAAGATATCTCTCTGACCCTCATAAGACATGTTAACACCTATACTAACACGGAAATTTCATGGCGATCTACAAAACAGTCTTTTATTGCCTCATCTTCTAATCACTCAGAGATACTTGCACTACACGAAGCAAGAAGAGAATGTTGGGTTTTCTAGGTGAAACCAAGATCAATTAAGCAAGAAATCATGTGAATACAACAAAGTAAGAATGCGGAAAATACTTACAATGCTCGGTTGGATGTTGAAGAGAAGTTCAAAACTTTGCCTCCATGGAAGTTGCCCCAAGCTTTCTTTGATGTATGTTGAGCTTCCAAGCTTGTTGAATGAATTCCAAACTCATGAGATTGTTTCCCTATCACTTTTGTATAACTCTTTAATGTGCTAGCAATGGAAGAAATTTGTAACAAAATCTTCCTATTTCTTCTTACAACTTTCGGCCAAGCCAAGATGAAGGAGAGGGAGAGGCTCACGGTTTTGAGAGAGTTTGGGAGAGGAGAGAGTCTTTTGTTTTTCAAAAAAAACTTATGTCAAAAGTCTCACACAATTTTGGTATATGCTTTTCCAAAAAGCTTAACAAAAATTGGAGGGAAAATTGCATTAAAGTCTCTCAACTACTCCCATCACTCAAAATGACTAGATGTCAATCACTAAAAAGGTGACATGACTTCCATCACTTAAAGTGACTAAAGATGTGACTCGCGATGTGACTTGTAGGCCCCACTAAAATTCAAAATCCGAGTGGGCCTGCAAACACATTCCGGGCTCGGGTTCATTAATTTCGAATTAACGAATTTTCCGTTGCGACGTAATTAATCAAATTTAATTAAATAATTATGCATAGCAAAATTACTATTCACATCGCTAGCGAATTAATTCTAAATTAACTCGTTCGCCCGAATTAAAACCCAATTTTAATTTCGCGTCGAAATCTAATTCCATTTAATATATCGAATATATTATTTTATCGATTAATTCCAAATTAATCGTTCTCTCTTTTTCAAATAGTATTTTATCCCAGATAAAATCTCTCCGTGATTAATCCTAGATTAATTTTCTCTCTCTTCTAATTAATCTCATATTAATTATGTTTGAGTCATACGTCATCGGTGAATCTTTGGGAAGCGACCCATGAGATCCCTTGATATGTTGGCAGTAAATCCGGTCATCGGAATATCCGAATACGTGCGTACCTGGTATCACGTTCTTACCGATTTACAAGACATGGTTGGCTTCTAGCAAAGCACCGTGCCTACCCAATTCTCCAGAAATATTCTTTTAAGGAATATGTAATCTGTATTAGGCGTAGTATACGTAGTATTGCGTATTTGCGATCCAGTATCGAATGTCACATGCTAGGCATGAGGCTAGAATTGTGTTTGCCCCGTATGAAGCATATATCGGATCTCTGGTAACTAGTCTCTATAATCGGATAATCATGACCTAGTCATATTATCCCGATGACTGCAGTACTAAAGAGTACTAGTTCCGTATCCTACGTGATCATCATCTTCATATGACTGAAGTGATACTTTCATCTTGACATCACACCCAATACACTACAATTCTCAATATACCCAGAAGAGGCGTACACAGAACCTGTTAAAGCCCCGGACGACCAAAACCAAAGTATATTGATTGTCGCAAGTATTAGCGATGCAAGTCTCAAGTTAAGACCAAATACACATACCCTGATTCGGATTCCCATAGACACATAGTCATACTACCAATGAGATTCCGAGGGGTCTATCCAGAGCGAAGCTGTTCCCGTACCATCGATAAACACAACCTCCTATCACACTTGCATAAGTATCCAATACTTAAATATATGAGAACTATGTTGTTATGCTCCCACAACGCGCACAAGTGCAATACTAGTATATTCTGCATTATCGATGTCCAGTCTCGATAATACTACGACTATGGATATTTAATGATTAAACCTTAGTGAATTAATACTGTCTCATATCTTATTAATCTGGTACTAATCATATGGACTTTTATCATTTATGTATCTTGGTAATCCAATTACAAATGATAAAAGAGCAATTTCCTTTGTCACATAGTTAATTTGTACAACAACATAATGTTCTGTACAAATAGTGATGTTATGGGTCATAATTGTCCAACAGAGAATGTATATAGTTAAGGTCATTTATCCATCACATTTAGGGCACATGCAACTTAAACTCTTCCACTAGTATTCCAACAGTGATATATGAAGATAATGTTGCATGTATTGCATAAATTAGAGGAAGGTACATCAAATGAGACAGAACCAAGCACATCTCACCAAAATTCTTCTATACTCATGAGCTCCAGCAGAGTAAGCAAATTGATGTCAAGCAAATATGATCAACCGATAATTTTGCAGACTTATTTACGAAAGTTTTACCGACATCAACATTTGAGAAGCTTGTATATAATATTGGCATGCTTTGACTTAGTAAATTATCTTTACGATATCTTTCATCATGAGGAGCATATTCATTGACGTGACATAAGTGTATTGTACTCTTTTTCCTTCGACCGGGTTTTGTCCTATTGGATTTTACTCATAAGGTTTTAATGAGACAATGTAATTCCGTCCAGTAGTCAAATAAATTATGTAAGACTAAAGTAGTCGGGCCCAAAGAGGAGTGTTATAAATATATATATTATGGTAATCTCAACTACTTAATCTTTATCTTGTATTTCATTATTTAGATAATCATTTTATTATTTTATACATTATCCTACCATAATTCCTCCCTATAAATATAAAGGAACCCCTTCATAATTTTGGATCAAATCATTCAAAATCAATAAGAAAAATCTATAACTTTCAAGGTATTTTCTCTTCTTCTTTTGTTTTATTTTATAATAATAAAAAATTATTAATTTTTAAATTCAAATAATAAAGAGATGCTCATAAAAAAAAAATCAAAATTTTAAAAGTGAGGAGAGGCTGACGTTCCCAAATGGCACCGCCCATGAAATTGGGGAAAAGTGTATTGTCTTCCCTTACTTTTATTTTTATATCAACAAAAATAGAAAACAATATAAAGAGGGCACGTGTTTCTGGTAACCGCTGCAGGCGTGGCAACCGTTCATATTTTTTATTTTTTTTTTAATAATCGAAGTGTTCGATCCAACTTAGGTGAACTTATATTCCGTACCTTCAATACGAGTAAATTTTTGGTGCAATAGTGGTATGGATGACGTGGTACCACCAACCAATTAAAAAATAACATGTTTAATTTTCTTCCTATTTTTTAGTTATTTTTTGACTTTTTAACACGCGTGTCAAATGATGATTGGTTTGTTGCATGGATGAAGTGGTACCACTGTTGCACCAAAGATTTTCCGCTTCAATACAGATAAGGATAAGTAACTGTTAATGTTTTGTTAGTAGTTTTTTTCGCCCAAAACTCTTCAGCTGTTCGGTAGCTGCCATGTAAACAAACCTTTTTTTTTAACTGTTAGTTTTCGTTTTCGTTTTCGTTTTATCAATTTATTAAAATATTTCTTACGTACGTATATTCTGAATATTCCTTTGTTACATGTTGTTCTTTCTTTTTTATGTAATTGATTTTCTGAATAATTTACAGACAGACTGCATGCATGCATGTGCAATGGATTCATCTTTCCATTATTAAAAGCTTTATATCTTTTTATTTATTTATTTATTTTTAAATTTAACTTGTTACCCGACAAAGATCCTTCAAAAATCAAAGTTTAGATTCTCAATTGTTTTTCTATTTGAATTTGTGACTATCATATTCGTTTTCCTTTTTTGGCCATAAAAAGTTAACAAATCTGAACTCGCTCGGTGCCCTTTTTGTTTTTTTATTTTTATCCTGACATTGATGATTGATTTAAAATAATATATTTGTTTATTTACCAAATGGTTCTCTAATCTCTGGCTTTCTTTATCTTTAGTTGATGTTTTTAGAGATTGAAGGTAACAAATTCTTGGATCAAAAAAATGGGATTGCATAAAATTGAAGTTCCTGTGTGCCCCAGCAATTTGCATTGTGAAGAATGGGCTAAAATATACATGGGATATTGCCTTTGTAGTGTTAAAGATGGAGTTTCATTAGCCTTAGGGTTAGCCAGTGTGATCAGTTGGGGTGTGGCTGAAATCCCTCAAATCATCACTAATTACAAGGAGAAATCCACTGAAGGCCTCTCAATTATTTTTTTAACCACATGGATTATTGGGTATGTTTGCTTCGATTCTCTTATCTAACTGTTGTTAATCTTTCTTTTGAATCTTATTTGTGCTTATGATTTTCTATTGTAACCAATTTTGCAGGGATCTTTTCAATGTTTTTGGCTGCTTGTTGGAACCAGCTACTGTAAGTTCTTTCATATCTCACAATGATGTATTACCTTTTTTTTTTTTAAATACAACTCTGTTCCATTTGCAACTTTATGTTCGTGTCTATTAATATCTCACAGAACTCGTTGTTTGTTCATGGTATCAAATGGTCTCTTCATTGGTAATCTAAATATTATGTGATTCATTTACATGTAAGGCTTCTCTGTTTGATATGTGCAGAAGACAATTTGAAATATTCTAAGCATACAGGTTCATGGGAATCTCATAATGAACTGACATTTGGCTTTGTTGAGTGTAATTTTAATAACTCAGTAGATGTGCATTTGATTTTCTTAAGACCATTTAGTATTTCACAAAGCTTGATCTCTTTCCCTGGGGAAGCATTCTAGAAAGTAAGATTTGAATTTTTGCTTAATAGACCAGTTTGCTCTCGCATTATTGTTGAAGAGGTTAAGAAAATTCTCTACCAACATTAGCTATCCTACTAGATGTAGTCAATTTTTTGTGCATGATGGACAATTTTGTTTCACATAGTTAATTCTAACTTTTTGCTTGCTTTTGCAGCTTCCAACGCAGTACTATATGGCAATGGTGAGAATGTGTGCTTAATCATGAAATTCTATGAAGCTTAATTGATTTCTATTTTAGTTTCAGCTTATCTCATGTTCTTAACTTTTCTCGCTTTTATGTTTTGTGCAGTTGTATACACTGACTACTGTGATTCTTACTGCACAAACCATATACTATGGTCACATTTATCCTCGACTAAATTGTAATAGACTACCCCACAAGGTAAGAATTTGTTGGCTCATTGTTTTCTTGTTCTAGTTTATGAAAAATTACATGTCTACTTTGGTCGTTAGGATCAAATTACTAATTACAAGTGGGAAATTAAAGAAGGTACTCAACATTTTAGGCTGCGCAAATTGGGTGAACCACATTTTTTAATTTTTGTAGGAGACAAATCATAGTTCTAGTTAATGGTCATAAAAGTTTGGATTCTTGTGGGTTTTCTTTGAATTGCTACTAAATCAATATCAACGTGTACTTGGATCAAGTTCAGTCAGAAAATTAAGATCTGATATGCAGTGAAACAAGATTTAAATCAATAATCAGTTAGACCACATTGAAATTTGATTATGTATTTGCATGACCTCTTATATTATTTTTCTCTTAAGCATTTTTTTAAACACGTGTGAAATACTTAAAATGTGTTGTACTTGCAATGTAGGGTCTCAAGCCTAACCAAACTGAGACTGCAGAGAAGACTAGGCAAAGCAAACAAGTAAACAGTTCTGTCAAATGGACAATCGGTTCTGACACTTCTGAGAGAGAAAATGCTTCGACTCCTATTCCTCTTCCAACATTTCCTCGAAATGCTTCTCCTGGGGGAGAATTATACTATACGTAATTACATTTGTACCCTGTGTTATGTAGTGGACACCATTGTGCTCTATTGAATTAAATACTAGAAGCATCAGACATTGTGAATATGAATATGCACATGTATTTGTTTGGATGGTAGTGTGCTTGGTTAAAATGTGAATGCGATTGCCCATTCCTGAAGGGGCACCTGTATTTAGTGGATTCTGAACAGCTTGCATGTTCATCGATAACTTACCCCCTTAACATCTATTGTTTATATGACAATCTAATATTACTTTGTGAATTTATCAGGTCTGCAAGATCTCTATCAAGGAGTCATACACCTACAGCAGGATCAGTCTTAGCACAAAGAATGAGTCCCTCCTCTCATCATATTAAGAATTCCATAGAAGAGCCATTGCTTGGTAGACATGCATCTACACAATCTGCACCATCTACAAACACCAAAACAATGCTTTGCTTGGTGAGCTCTCTTACAATTACCTTAATGTCTTAAGAATAACATCCTGTTCTGATTAGATAGTATAAACTTTTGAACGTTGTCTTCTCATTTCAGGTCCCAATAATGATATTCCTTGCTACATGTAATCTCCACCACTCAAACATTGAACATAACATGGTGTTTGAAAAACCAAACAAAGGATTTGTGATGCAAACAAGGAGAAAGCTGTTGCAGGTAGTTCAAGTTACAATCTTGTTTTCTTCGTATGTAATTCTATTTTAGGTTCTAGCAAGTGCAGATGCGGCTAGTCCATTTGATTGTTGGCTATAGCTTGTCAAATAATAGCTATATGTGGGAAGTTTTGGATAGACAACTTGGCAAGTTATTTCGGAGATAGGTTGTTGATCATCAAAAGAAATATAGAACTTCTGTGTATTTATCATCCTAAGAAACTTGTTAAAAATATAGCAACTCACTTGTGATGCCCCATTTCCCTTGTTATTTGTCCTCTTTTTTTAAGCTTCACTTTAGATTTCTTCACTATTTATTTTCATTATGACATATTAACACAAAATAATTCGGGAATTTGAGAACCAATTATTTTTGTGGAACGTGATTTGGTTCAGGTAAGTGGTGGATTGTTACAAGAAAGTGGTACTGGAGGAAGCAGTGGGATTGGAAGTTTCCTTGGTTGGGCAATGGCAACAATTTACATGGGTGGACGGCTTCCCCAAATTTGCTTGAATGTGAGGTTTACTCTTTTACATGCACACATGAGTTGGTAGTAGTTCTTACTATTCTTCAGAAAGAAGTTTTTCTTTCTGTTTTCACCTTCCTAATGATTATATAGATTAGGGTTGCACAAGTGTTTCTGGCCTGTTCTAATAGAAATCCTAGGATATTGGAAAGATATATGGATGAAGACTACGTACCATATTTGTGTTAGCAGAAATGTTTCTTTGCTGGTGTTTCTTTGCACTATGGATGTAGTGGATCCTCTTCTTTTTGCAATCTGAAATTTATTCTTAAGCTGTATTTTTCTGTTACTGTTCTAATTGTATTCTGTTTTTCTGAAACTTCTGGTTTTTGATCGTTTTTTTCTTTTTGCAGATGAGAAGAGGCAATGTGGAGGTAAGCAAATTTCAGGCTTGAAATTGTACTTTCAGAAAATATATACACAGATACTCCTGTTCATCAGGGTGGAAAAGAATTGCTTGATGCAGCAGCAAAAAAAGAAATGAGAGTGAGCCTGTGTGTGAGAGCAAATATGATAACTGTGTGACCTCCTTTTATGAATGATATTGCAGGGGCTTAATCCTTTGATGTTTGTCTTTGCTTTCATGGGTAATGCAACATATGTAGCAAGGTGAATATGTTAGATCCATCATTCTCATTCTCCTCGCGGCCTATCTTCTTTTCAGCTCATGTCATATTGCTTTACGCTGGTACCATATATCGTCAATATGTATTCTGTCTCAGTTCTCTAAGGAGGTATAAATGTTTTTTCTGTTGCAGTATACTAGTCAACAGCTTGGATTGGTCAAGACTCAGGCCAAATTTGCCATGGCTGGTGGATGCAGGAGGCTGTATGCTGCTTGATTCTTTTGTATCCTTTTTAAAATGATTATGATTTTGTCTTCTCTTGTCAAAATCAGACTGGCTGAGCACAGTCGGCTGTCTTTCTTCAACAATGCTTAGTAACTGGACCTAAAAGTTTACCTTCTTAATTAGTAAAACATCTACACTGTCACTAGGTGCTCAATTAACAATTATGTACCCTCTTGATTGTCAGCTTTGACACCATCAGCTTGAAAAATTCAATCAAATTGTCTGAACCTTAATGTCTTGTCTAGATTTTAATCCAGTTTATCTACTTCTGGTATCGGTCATCCAAAGAGAATAAGCATGAAAACTCTAATTCAGCTTAGAAGATGACAATATCCAAGTAATTGAAGGTATCTCCCTCTTGCTGTGCGTGTGTGTGTATGAGTTCTTGTTTCCTTGGTCTTGGCATCACTGTGTGTTATTGAATACAAGGTTTATTGATGGGGTTGTTATTGTAATTCAATTATTAGTCTCACGATCATAAATACTGGTAAGGGGTTTAGGTGACTAACTCAACCTAAACCTATTCTATACACTCTTTTTTCTCTCATTTGTGTAGGACAGATGGGAGAAACAGAAAATGGTTGATATTAGACGGAAACTTAGAAATTAGAGAAAAATTAGAAACTAGAGAGATTAAAAAAACTGAGAATAGAATCATTCTCCCCAGAGATCAAATAGCAGCTGACCAGAGATCTGCTGTTAGTGTGTATTTATATGTGGCTATATGCATGCTTCCTAATTTTGTCTAAATAGGTTGTGGATTCATCATTATATGCTTGCTTCGTCATAAGTTAGAGTTGCGTGATCATTGGAGCCCAAAGATCTAGAATTTTAGTTCTCTGTCTCCGTGTCATTTGCCATTTTCCAGTCACATGTGAGAGAATAATATATCCAGCCCACAATGACAGTTCTGAAGTGTATTAGATTCATTAAAATCAGTTGGATGCTTAAATGTCATGATGCTTCGATGTCTGTTTATACACATGCACCAGTATCTACGGGTATTTATGACAAGTAATCAATGTAACAGAAACATTTGTAGCCAAAACACAGTACATGGGAGTTGGATGATTAATTAGTATTTGAAGGTATTGGTGTTGCCAGTTTGTACCGGTTTATGCGTTATTATCTCCTTACAAGACATCTTAATGTGCAGTGAAAATGGCATACAGGAGACCTGTTTGCGTCACCAAGAACGATTCAATGTTCTGTTTTTGCGAACTTAGATACATGCAAGTATGAAGAGCGAGCGAGGACATTACATTTTCCTGTTAACTGAATTCATGGTAATCAGGTTTTGTAATGTCTCCTGTTTTGTTTCTTTTAGCATTATGCATTCAGTTGTCCACCTGGGAAAAAGCTTTTATGATTCATTATGATTGAACTGTCTTTCTATGGTTACTAGTGTGCGGCCCGTTCTTTTCGCTGGTTTAATAAAATTTAAATACTATTTTTATATAATAATAAAAGATTTGAGAATAGGTTTTGTTTATCTTTTGAATAAAAGAAATATCATATGTGGCATTTTATGAAGAAAAATATTAAATCTTATGTGGTGTTTTAGGAAGAAAAGCACTGAATATATATATATATATATTAGGGTGAGTTCCCTTTTTTGTGCAATTGAGTAAAATTTAAATAATATTTTCTTATAATAATAAAATATTTTAGGAGGAATATAATTTAAAATAGAATTTGTATCTTTTAAATAAAAGATTTTTTTTTGTAATCGTTGGAAATTTTGCCGTCAAACTACCTCTTCCGGGTTTAAGCAGAGCAGGTAAAAACCCCGGTTGTCCTAGGTTCTTACAAGAAACGCACTCCCTGAATTCGAACCCAATACCTCAAGGTAAGATCCTAAGTTATACACCACTAAGTCACGTCTATTGGAGAAGAAAAATCTTATATGACGTTTTAGTGAGAAAAGCAAAATCTTATGTGGCATTTTAGGACGAAAAACACATATATATTAGAGGAGGATTCTAATTATAAATTGGATTTTATATTTAAAAAAATCATATGTGCCGTTTTAGGAAGAAAAACAAAAATCAGAAAAACACTAAGCTTTTAGATGTACAAAGATAAAAATAAAGATTGATTCTTCACTAAGTGTGATTGGCGAAGGGTTAGTCATACATTAGACCTGATTTTGATGTATCTGTGCCTTTCAAATCAGGACCCATAATAATTGTCTCGATCAAAATGACTTGGGTCTACTATCCTTATGGATTGAACTTGATCTCTGGGTCAAGGATCGATTATATATAGGTAGCAACAATGATTTATTTACATGCCATTAGATGTTCTTCAATGGCATTCAGGATTCACCAAAATTATCTACACTATACACATCCAGACGGTCGACAATACATACAGTAGAAAATAGATAGCTTTGTTCAGAAGGAAATTGTTGACACAGCAGCTAAAAACAACCATATCAAAATAAAAATAAATCATTATTATTATTTTTAAAAACAAGTGCCACCAACATGATTCACAAGTAAAATATGTACCATATCGTGTTATAGCATACCGTTTGATTAGCTTAAATGTGCAATAACTGACAATATATATATATATACTTGTGGGAAAGGCACAAATGTGAAGGGATATATCCTCTAAATTCAAAGGATATATCTCTATGCCTTTAAAGGCATTAAGAAATGGTATAATCCTTAAGAGGGTTACACCCTAAGTCAAATGGTACCCTCAAATGCATCATTTCATGCCTATATAAAGGAGGCATTGGATTCACTCTTGGATATCCAAAAAATTCCAACATTTCTTTTAAGTTAGAGAGTCAAGTTCATAGTCAAGAGAGTTTCATCCATTTTCATTGTTCAAGTTCTTGTGAAAAGAGTGTCCATTCTATAAGAAGCATTCAAGTGATCCTGAGAGAACGTTAGACACAAAACTATCCGTAGAGCACCGAGGCGGAGCTAATAAGTTCTTAAGAACATAAGCAACTCGACTTGGATTTCAGTTTCATCATCATCTTCTACATTTTTCCGGTTTTCCTTGTATCCATTGTTGTGTTTTGTTTTTGGAATGATTAAGATTAGTTTGCATGTTAATATCAGTTAACGACAAATATATAACAACAAACTTAAGAACTTATTATTCTTTGTGTTTTAAAATCCGATTTTTACATGATTCACACATATGTAATAAACTATAGAATGTTGTGAAAGTCAGACCCGACCCTTGGACAGTGCCACATGGGCTGCTGTCCAGGGCCCAAGGCCAAAAAAGGGCACCAAGAGGCAAAGAAGTGCTTACGCTGATTGATTTTTTTTTTTTTTTTTTAAAAAACTCCTTTCTTTCGATTTTCGAAACCCTAGAAAGTAGAAACAGTGAAACACAAACTCATCACTGCAATGCCTTTCACTTTGCTGATCAAAATTCAAAATCTCATTTCTTTGTTTTCTTCTTTATCTCATAATTCATAAATCGAACTGAAATTGCGACGACGACAGTTATTAAGGTGGTGTTTCTTTCCATTTTTTTTATGTTTATGACATGTTTATGTTTCCAAATTGCAGTAAGGTTTAGTTTCCAATTTGTTTATGTTTCCAAATTGCAGTAAGGTTTAGTTTTTTTAAAAAAAGAAATTAAACTCTTTCCGATTCGTATTTGGAAGTAGCTCCTGTTTATATGGGAATTGGGCCATGAGTTATTTGTATTTTGTAGATTGATTCAGTTCAGTTCGGATGATAATTTCAAAAGAGAGTCACTGAGTCAGTATTTGGTTTGCTTGAATTCATGTGATTATTTTTATTTCCATATATGCGTGTGTTTTAATATTTGTTTGATTATTTTTCTTATTCTGGATCCAATATTTATTTTCTGTGTTGAATTGAGATAAGAATTTTTGTTATATCATGTGTAGGTAATTTTTGCAAACAAATTATCGAAGTCATGTCTTTTAGGAAACAACTCTCTGGTAATATGAAAAGGAAAAAAAAAAGCAAAGGATAATGAAATTGCTGAAAAGTTAAGAGGGTCTCTTAATAAATTTTTCTCTACAAAGAATGAGTCGGTTGAAAATTTGAGAGAAAATGATGTTGCTGAAGAGTCACAAAATATTGTTGGGGGTCTCATGATCATGAAATTGGTGGTTATGATGGTGGTGATTTAGAAGAAAATGGTGGTGATATAGATTTAAATGTTTCTGATGATCATCTTGGTGTAGAGGAAAATATTGAATCTCCCGAACCTACATTCCATTTAAACATTTATGATCCAAGAAATTGGGATGGTCTTAATGCAGAAATGAGAGCCTTACTTGTAGAAAATGGACCAATTCGAGAAACTAATCTCACTTACCCTAAAGACAAATTCTCTAGAAAATTTTCCTCACACTACTATGATCGAAAATTACCAACGGGTGAAATTTATGATAGGAAATGGCTCGTGTACTCAAAAGAGTTGGATAAAATCTTTTGCTTTTGTTGTAAATTGTTTAAAACAATTGCCTCAAAAAGCGAGTTAGCAAAAGATGGAATTAGTGATTGGAGACATCTCGGTGTGAAACTTGATCAACATGAAAAGAGTAAAGAGCATCTCACTAATTCGAGAACTTGGGTTGAGTTGAAACGTAGATTGACAAAAATCAGACAATTGACAAAGAATTTCAAATGCGAATCAAGAAAGAGACAAATCATTGGAAACAAGTGATGCTTAGAATTATTGTTGTTGTGAAATGTTTAGCCATACGTAATATAGCATTTCGTGGAACAAATGAAAGACCTTATGAAGATTGTAATGGCAACTTCTTAGGTTTACTTGAAATGATTGCGGAGTTTGATCCAATAATGCAAGAGCATTTTCGACTCATTGAGAATAAAGAGATTCATCACCATTATTTGAGCCATAAAATTCAAAATGAGTTGATAGCTACTTTAGCTTCAAAAGTCAAAACCGCAATTAAAAAAAAAGTAAAAGAAGCCAAATTTTATTCTGTCATTCTTGATTGTACTCCTGATGCAAGTCATGTGGAACAAATGACTTTAATTTTGAGATGTGTTGACTTGTCAAGTAGGTCAATACATATAAGGGAGTATTTCATGGAGTTTTTAAGTGTGGAAAATACATCAGGACAAGGACTTTTTAATGAGTTACAAGATGTCCTAAAGTCTCTTGATTTTGATATTGATAATATGAGGGGACAAGGTTATGATAATGGATCTAACATGAAAGGGAAACACCAAGGTGTTCAGAAAAGATTGCTAGAGATAAATCCCAGAGCCTTTTACATGCCATGTGGTTCTCATTGTCTTAATTTAGTAGTTTGTGATATGGCAAGTTCATGTGTTAAAGCAAAATCTTTTTTTGGAGCATGCCAATGCATATATACGGTGTTTTCCAACTCTACAAAGCGTTGAAATATTTTGCTTGAACATATTGATGGGTTAACTTTGAAGTCATTGTCAACTACTCGATGGGAAAGTCACATTGAAAGTGTGTTAAAGCAATTAAATCTCAAGTAACCCATGTTAGAAATGCTTTGTTTACGTTGGTGGAAATTACTGAGAATCCCCAATTGAGTAGGGATGCAGGATGTTTAGCATTAGGAGAACTTTCCAGTTTTGATTTTGTATTAAGTTTGGTTATTTGGTATGACATTTTGTTGAAGATTAACATGGTGAGCGAAAAATTACAATCTGAAGACATGTGTCTTGATGTTGCTGTAAAGGCACTGGAAGCACTTGTTATCTTTTTTGAAAAGTACAGAGAAACTGGTTTTGCTTCTGTCATGTGTGATGCTAAAGAAATTGCACTAGATTCGGAAATTGAACCTGTTTTTCAAACTAAACGTCATAGACCTAGAAAAAGACATCATGATGAAGTTGATGGTAATGAAAGGGAACAACAGTCTGTTGAAGAATCATTTAGAACAGATTATTTTCTTGTTATAGTGGATATTGCTCTTTCTCAACTGAAAAACAGATTTGAACAATTAAAGGCTTTTGAATCTATTTTTGGCTTCTTGTTTGATGCACCGAAGTTAATTTCATTGGATGATCAACAGTTAAAAGAAAATTGTATGAATCTACATTTGAAACATGGAAATACCATGGATATAGATGGAGCGGACTTATGCTCTGAATTACAGGTGTTGCAAATGATGTTACCTGAAGAAGCATTTCTCTCTAATAACCCTTGGACATCCATGGAAATAGCAAACTTTGTAAAAGAAACCAACATGTGTCCTAATGTTATGATTGCTTATCGTGTACTATTGAATGTACCTGTGACCGTGGCATCTGCAGAAAGAAGTTTTTCAAAATTGAAATTATTAAAATCTTACTTGCGGACCACCATGACTCAAGATAGACTAAATGGATTAGCAATCTTATGCATTGAAAAGGATGAGATTGAAGACTTGGAGTATGATGATATAATTGATGATTTTGCTTCAAAAATGCTAGAAGACAATTTCTTAAAGGTTGAAATTTCAAGAAGCTTTGCTAGGAATTGTTGTATTTGATTGTATTTTTTGTTGTTTGGGGTTTAGGTACTATGTCCCCCCTTTTGTATATTTTCTTAAGCAATATAATTTGGGCGTGAGGGCCGTGCCCCCCAGCTTCGACTGGGTTCCAGCCCTCGTTAAATATTATTTTTTAAACATGTTTTCATAATAAAAAAAAGCACATTTTGAACATTCGCACCGGGCACCCAAAAATTCAGGACCGGCCATGAAAGTCCTATTCCTTTAGAATTCATTTAACGACTGTGACCTGTTAAATCATTCCATTAAGGAGTGCGTTCTTATTTACAAAACTCATAATAATAATAATAATTTCTTTCTTCCTTTCCTTCCTTCGTTAGTTTTTTGTGTAGACTACCGAGCATTGAACAAGGTGACAATCAAGAACAAGTACCCAATTCCGTTGGTGGCAGACTTGTTTGATCGCCTGTCCAAGGCACTCTACTTCACAAAATTGGATTTGCGGTCTGGTTATTGGCAGGTGCGCATTGCGGAAGGGGATGAAGGGAAGACCACTTGTGTGACACGGTATGGTTCATATGAATTTTAGTAATGCCTTTTGGGCTTACTAATGCCCCAGCAACTTTTTGCAACTTAATGAATGATGTGTTGTTTGAGTTTGTGGACCGATTTGTGGTTGTGTACTTGGATGACATTGTGATCTATAGTGAGACTCTTGCCGATCATTTGCACCATTTGAGATTGGTGTTGGAGAAATTGCGGCAACATGCACTATTTGTGAAGATGGAAATGCGAATTTGCCCAAAAGGAAGTGATGTTCCTCGGTCATTGGGTGAGACAAGGGCAAGTTCGTATGGACGAGAGAAAAGTCCAAGCCATTCGAGATTGGCCTACTCCCTCGAAAGTTGCTGAATTGCGGTCATTTTTTGGGTTGGCTAACTACTACCGTAAGTTCATCAAGGGGTATTCCAAGCGGGTGGCTCCCTTGACTGATTTGCTGAAAAAGGAACAAAGTTGGGTGTGGAATGTGCAATGCCAGGAGGCATTCTCGGATTTGAAGGGGGCGGTGGCAGAAGAGCCTGTTTTGCGATTGCCGGACTTTGAGTTACCATTTGAGGTGCACACTGATGCTTCCGACCGAGCTATTGGGGGTGTGTTGGTGCAAAATTCCCATCCCGTGGCCTTTGAAAGCAGAAAGTTGAAAGACGCTGAGCAGCGGTATTCAGCGCATGAGAAGGAGATGACGGCAGTGGTTCATTGCCTAAATATTTTGGCGGCATTACTTGTTGGGTTCGCACTTCAGAGTAGTGACGGACAATGTTGCCAATACATTCTCATTCAAGACACAGAAGAAGTTGAGTCCCAAGCAAGCAAGGTGGCAAGAGATGCTTGCCGAGTTTGATTTTGAGTGGGAACACCGGCCTGGAAGACACAACATTGTTGCGGACGCCCTTAGCCGTAAGGCTATAGTGGAGACAGTGGCGGCAATCTCGGTCATAGAAAGTGATTTCCTAGAGAGAATCAGAGAGGTGTCACCGTTGGATCATGTTTATCAGCGGCTTGTGGGGAGAGTTGCCGAGGGTCAGGTCCGAAAATATTGGGTTGATGCGGGGCTGTTGTATGCAAAAGGGGGGAGACCCTTTGTTCCGAGTTATGGGAACCTCCGAAGGGAGTTGTTGAGAGAGACACACGATGCTCAGTGGGCGGGACATCCGGGTGTTGAGAGAACCTTGGCTTTGCTGGCTCGGAGTTGGTATTGGCCGCGGATGGAACATGATATTGAGGCCTACGTGCGATCTTGCCTAGTGTGTCAGTTGGACAAAACAGAGCGGAAGAAGGAGGCAGGGTTGCTACAACCTATGCCTGTTCCGGAACAGCCATGGAAGAGTGTTTCTATGGATTTTATTGGGGGATTTCCAGTAGTGCAAGGATTTGGTTCAGTGTTGGTAGTAGTGGATCGGTTCTCTAAATATGCCGTGTTCATGGCAGCACCACATGCGTGCCCTGCGGAGGAAACTGCACGCTTATTCTTCAGAGACGTGGTGAAACACTTTGGGCTGCCGCAAGACATAGTGAGTGATAGGGATGCACGGTTCACGGGTCGGTTCTGGACTGAGTTGTTTGGCTTGATGGGGTCAGACTTGAATTTTCTACGGCAAATCATCCTCAGACCGATGGTCAGACCGAAAGGGTGAATGGGTTGTTGGAAGAATTTTTGAGACATTATGTGACCGCAAGTCAGAAGAATTGGTTGGAGCTATTAGATGTAGCTCAGTTCTCGTACAACTTGCACAAGAGCTCATCGACGGGGATGAGTCCTTTTGAGATAGTGTTGGGGCAGCAGCCGCTGACTCCGCATGAAGTGATCAAGCAGCGCACAGGGGGCAAGTGCCCTGCTGCGTATAGATTTGCGCGTGAGAGGCAGGAGCTGCTGGAAGAGGCGAGGGACAGCCTTGAGAAGGCAGTGCGCCGAATGAAGAAGTATGCTGATAAGAAGAGGAGGCCGCTGGAATTTCAGGTGGGAGACCGAGTGCTTACTGAAATTGACTCCTCAGATTTGGAAGAAAATCAGTAGTAAAACAGTGCATCGTGGGTTGGTGCCAAAATATGATGGTCCTTTTGAAGTAATGAAAAGGATTGGCGAAGTAGCCTATCGTTTGAAGCTACCAGATAGGATCAAGGTGCATCCTACATTTCATGTGAGTTTCTTGAAGCCATTCCATGAGGATAAGGATGAGAGTCGGGTTCAAAAAGGCAGAGCTCCTCCTACAGTTCGAAAACAATTTGAAAAGCAAATTGAGAAGATTCTGGATCATAGGGTGATGGGGCAAAGCAAGAAAAATCGTCGGACTGATTTCTTGGTTCAGTGGAAGGGTTGCGCGGAGGAAGACGCAACTTGGGAGAGAAACACAACACTGTGGCAGTTTGAGGGTACAGTCCAGGCCTACCTAGACACAGTTGCGACGAGGGCGTCGTCTGGTTCAGGTGGGGGTGGTTTGTTAGCCCCTTAGATGGGTTGCTCGAGGAAATGGGGAACGGGTGGCTTGGTGGCAGCCAAGCACTCGCAAGAAACACATGGCTTGGGTGGGCTGTGTGTGTGTGGGCAGTTGGTGCTGTCCTGATGGGCGGTTGGCGCTGTCCCAAGGAGGTGTTGCTGAGACATGGGCGGTTGGTGCTGTCCGTTGGCAGTTGGGGCTGCCTTGATGAGTTGCGGACACTGGCAGTAGGCTTGCGCGGCAGTTGCGCGCACAAGATGGGGACAGCTGCGAGGGGCAGTTGCGGACACTGGCAGCAGGCTTGCGCGGCAGTTGCGAGAGGCAGTTGCGCGCACATGTGGGGACGGTTGCGAGAGGCAGTTGCGGACACATGCAGCAGGCATGCTCGGCAGTTGCGTGAGTCAGTTGCGCATACATGTGGGGGCAGTTGCGGGCACATGCACGGCAGTTACGAGGGGCACTTGGCGAGCACTCGTGGGTGTGTGTGTGAGAACTTCCTATGGCAGTTGGGATGTAACTGCCGCATGTGTGTGTGTGTGGCTGGCACCTATTGGGCCAGCAAACCCTAGGGCAATTGGGGTGTAACTGCCACTATATATATTGTATGTGAAACCATGCGAGAAAGGGAGAGAGGGCATAGACACAAGACTAGTGAGTGAATGTTCTTGAGAGCCTTTGCATGTGAGCATAATTCCTTGTAATTGATTTGGTAATTAATAAGAAGGTTGGGCTTTGTCCTGTAATGCTTGGGTGTGTATTGTATTCACTTGATGTATGCTTGCTTGTATGTTGGCCGTGAGGGTGTGAGAACATTGCTAGTGATTACTTGTGGTGTGTGCGCTTACTGAGAGGAGAAGGCTGACTAAGTTGTGGGGACTTAGTGCCGCACTTGGCTAAAGAAATTTGGGGCGCAAATTTAGCCGTGTGACAACTCAAGATAATAATAATAAAAATTGGAACCCTACAGAGGGGAAGTAAGCTTACGTGTGCGAAGCAGTACCATTAAGTTTGTCTATTTTTCAACTTATTCAAATGGTTGTTTAATAGTTTTTTGTTCAATTTATTCAAAGGGTTGTTTAATAGGTTTTTTTTTTTGTTTAAATTATTCAAAGGGTTGTGACTTTTTGAAATTAATATATATAATTTTCACTGCAATATTTTTTGTTATTATTATTTTATTTGAGTATTTATGCATTACCTAAAATTATTTAAGTAATATCTAAAACACATGAATCTTGCCTTGATTTGTTTAGAATTTATTCATTTATTATTTAATTAACTTAGGAAAATCATATAATGAAATTGTAAAATTGGTTATTATAAATTTAAGTTAATTAAAGTCACACATTGAAATAATAAGTTATAAGTGATAACGTTGATATTAGTATTTTGAAATAATATAGACTTAGATTTATCTATAATATACATGTTATAGAATATGCAATTAACATTATAGAATATATGCAATTATATTAACTTAGTAAAATCATATACTGAATTTTATAAACTTGGCTGTATAAGTTTAAATTAATATTAGAATATTCAATTATCAAAAGCATACACCTAATTTTATTGTGATAAAGTTGAAAGTTATTTGTTAATTATATGTTGCATATTTGGTTGAGAATTAAAAGTATAGTTATACACAAATAATTTCATCCAAGCTTGAATGAATTTTATATTTATATTTGTAATATTATTGTACTTGTAAATTGAAGTGTAACACTAAGATTGAATGTTTAAGATGTTCTATTGAGAAAGTGTTTAAGGAAATTATGTCAACAATGCGATAAGAGCCTAAGTGAGCAGAGATTTAAGTGGTTACATCGGACCCCCTCGTTCTCTGGAAATTTTCCTTTATTCACCTATCATAAGAAAATCTTAGTCATAAATTCAAGGACTTATGTTATTTGGTACTACTGTCTAATATAACAACAAATGGATTCTTAGTGTATCACTTAAACAAGATCATACGGTTGATCGTTGTGTGATTTGTCTTTTGTAGACTTATTGATTACTGTTTATTTTTCAGTTACACATGGCTAGTGGAAAGATCACAGTACCGGTCGCTCATGGCGAGAAACCAGATAAATTTGGTGGAGTAAATTTCAAACAGTGGCATAGCAAAATGTTGTTCTACTTGACAACACTGCAGTTGGCTAAGTATCTCAAAGATCCTCCGAGTCATGTGGAAGGAGAAACTGAAACAGCCAAACAACTGCGAGATGAGACATGGTCATCAAGTGACTTCTTGTGCAAGAATTACCTCTTGTGGGGACTTGACAATACCCTGTACAATGTGTACCAATGCATGACTTCTACAAATATTCTCTGGGAATCTCTCGAGAAGAAATACAAAATCGAGGATGTCGAACAGAAGAAATTTATCATTGGTAGGTTCCTGGACTACAAGATGGTAGATACAAGGACGGTGATGTCTCAGTTGGGTGAACTACAGTTGATCATTCATGAAATATTGGATGAGGTAATGAAACTGTGCAAGACGTTTCAAGTAGCCACAATATTGAAAAGTTGCCTCCATCATGGAAGAACTTCAGGAGCTATCTGAAACACAAAAATAAGCAGATGAGTCTTGAAGGCCTTGGAGTTCGATTGAGGATCGAATAGGACAACAAGAAGTCCAAGAAGGCTAGCTACAAGACTATGGAGTCTGACCGGCGTAAACACACACGTATAACGCAAGCGCACGTATCGTTCAAGTAGTATAAAAATATCGATCCCACGAGGACTTAATTCCTACTATTGTTATTAGTTGTTGATACTATTTATTTACAAATATCTAATTGAGGGAGAAGTGAATGATTGCTTGAAATGATCTGCTTTGTAGATTTGCTAAATAAATAAATAAATAAAAAGACAAAATAAAATACTAAGGAAAATAAAAGACTCAAAGATCTAGGGTTGTTAATCTTTCTAATATCAATTAAAAGATAAAGTAGTTATATTATAGTTGGGTAAAATATTGAATTATTAATCTGGAACACTAAATTATGTAAAAGCCTCTTCCGAATGATCATTTACAAATACCTAGTATAATCCAATTGAACCATATGTCTATGTCAATTAAATTACCTAGATTCATTAAGGTTAAGTTCTAATTAAGACTACCCCCGCCCGACAGGTATATTCCTATCCTGTAAGGAAATCTATTAAAGGTTTATCTATCCTTAAGGAAGATCGTGGGTTGTTGAGACTAAGGTTTTAAACTTAAAATCCCTATGTCTAGTTCATTTTAAGTTTACCTAATCAATTTTATTAGTGATCGGTTAATAAAAAGCATTAAGATTATGACTCAACAAATAACTCTTTTAATTACCCCAACTATAATCTAACCCTTTTTAAATCCGGTGATATTAGATTTAATCACAACCCTAGATATTTAACTTAGTTACAACACATAACTAAAGCTGATATAAACTTAAAAGACAAAAATGAAATTGCAGAAAGTAATTAAAATAAATAAATGAAATGCTAAGGTAAAAGGAAATAACTTCTACTATATACTATTTAGATATCTCCCATAAAATAATAATATATTAACTTGTGATATTTTAAACCAACCGTCCAGAATGGCGGTATCCTGATTAAGTCAAATTCAAATATACCAGCCATAAGGCGGAACAGAAATATAAACTTAAACCAACCGTCCAGTGTGGTGGTATCCTCATTAAGTCAGGTTAACCAGATTAAATTAAATAACCAACCGTCCGGAATGGCGGTATCCTTTATTAATCTGATTTTAAATAGTTTATATATCATATTTTAAGGGAGATTAATCTAAAAAGCAATAGTAAAAGAATTACCTTATTACCTCAGCATGAAGAGGTTACCCCCTCATGGATGGATAGAATTACTACTACAAAGCGTAAATAAAACTGAATAAAAGAAGAAAATAAGCAGAACTCTCTTTTATTTATAAGGATTTCAGAGGAAGAGGTACATTTGAAACTAAAAATTCGAAATCTATTTATAGGCAAAAAAATCTAATTTTTTATTATTATTTTTTGATTTTTGAATTTTTTATTATTTTTCTGATTTTTATTATTTTATTATTATTATTTCTTGAATCGCTGAAATTTCGACACGTGGCGTGGTGTGCTAAAAAAGACGGCTCGTTGAATCTTTGACACGTGGCAGACGCCCAAAATTACCAAAATACCCTTTGCGTCGGGACGTCCAAAATTACCAAAATACCCCTTTTGCCAAATTTCACAGTTTTGCTCCAAATCACCTCCAGAATGTCTTGAAATTTTGTTTATCTACAAAATAACACAAAACACATCAAAATATTCACAAAACTCAAGAAACTATACAAAACATTAAGTTAAATGAGTGGGAATAGTGATACATTTATCACTCATCACACCCCCAAACCTAACATTTTGCTAGTCCTCGAGCAAAATAAAATAACATAGTAAATTTAACTAAGCCACTTTCGTAGGGATCACGATTGCATTTAGCATATGCAACAAGCCTTTAAACCCCTAGGTGTCCCTAGTGGACGAGTTGTAGTCTCGTGAAGGTTTACAGCAATGATACCCACAAACATTTTATAAAAGTAAAAAGGAAGTGAAACTAATGCATACAAAAGCAAAAAGACAAGAGAAAAGAGAATAAAGAAGTCAGTGACTCATTAGATGAAACTTCTACTCCAAGTTTAGTAGTTGTTTTGTTTCATTCTAAATTACTAAATAAGTAAATTCTCCGATTATTTTTACCATTCTTCATATACACAGCCAACAAAATATTAAACAACTCATTTTTGCCCACAACGGTCATAAGTGCAGTTGATAAGAGAGTAATATTTTTGTCCTAAAGTTTTATCAGATTTCACATCTTTTGTAGTAATGGAATAATTTTTCTGAATTTTCTGATTTTTTCAAAAAACTTGACCGGCGTAAACACACACGTATAACGCAAGCGCACGTATCGTTCAAGTAGTATAAAAATATCGATCCCACGAGGACTTAATTCCTACTGTTGTTATTAATTGTTGATACTATTTATTTACAAATATCTAATTATAGGGAGAAGAGAATTGATTGCTTGAAATGATTTGATTTATAGATTTACTAAATAAATAAAAAGACAAAAGATAAAAGAAAATACTAAGGAAAATAAAAAGATTCAAAGATCTAGGGTTGTGAATCTTTCTAATATCAATTAAAAGATGAAGTAGTTAAATCATAGTTGGGTAAATTATTGAATTATTAATCTGGAACACTAAATTATGTAAAAGCCTCTTCCGAATGATCATTTACAAATACCTAGTATAATCCAATTGAACCATATGTCTATGTCAATTAAATTACCTAGATTCATTAAGATTGAGTTCCAATTATGACTACCCCCGCCCGACAGGTATATGTCTATCCTGTAAGGAAATCTATTAAAGGGTTATCTATCCTTAAGGAAGATCGTGGGTTGTTGAGACCAAGGTCTTAAACTTAAAATCACTATGTCTAGTTCATTTTAAGTTTTCCTAATCAATTTTATTAGTGATCGGTTAATAAAAAGCATTAAGATTATGACTCAACAAATAACTCTTTTAATTACCCCAACTATAATCTAACCCTTTTTAAATCCGGTGATATTAGATTTAATCACAACCCTAGATATTTAACTTAGTTACAACACATAACTAAAGCTGATATAAACTTAAAAGACAAAAAATGAAATTGCAGAAAGTAATTAAAATAAATAAATGAAATGCTAAGGTAAAAGGAAATAACTTCTACTATATACTATTTAGATATCTCCCATAAAATAATAATATATTAACTTGTGATATTTTAAACCAACCGTCCAGAATGGCGGTATCCTGATTAAGTCAAATTCAAATATACCAGCCATAAGGCGGAACAGAAATATAAACTTAAACCAACCGTCCAGTGTGGTGGTATCCTCATTAAGTCAGGTTAACCAGATTAAATTAAATAACCAACCGTCCGGAATGGCGGTATCCTTTATTAATCTGATTTTAAATAGTTTATATATCATATTTTAAGGGAGATTAATCTAAAAAGCAATAGTAAAAGAATTACCTTATTACCTCAGCATTAAGAGGTTACCCCCTCATGGATGGATAGAATTACTACTACAAAGCGTAAATAAAACTGAATAAAAGAAGAAAATAAGCAGAACTCTCTTTTATTTATAAGGATTTCAGAGGAAGAGGTACATTTGAAACTAAAAATTCGAAATCTATTTATAGGCAAAAAAATCTAATTTTTTATTATTATTTTTGATTTTTGAATTTTTTATTATTTTTCTGATTTTTATTATTTTATTATTATTATTTCTTGAATCGCTGAAATTTCGACACGTGGCGTGGTGTGCTAAAAAAGACGGCTCGTTGAATCTTTGACACGTGGCAGACGCCCAAAATTACCAAAATACCCTTTGCGTCGGGACGTCCAAAATTACCAAAATACCCCTTTTGCCAAATTTCACAGTTTTGCTCCAAATCACCTCCAGAATGTCTTGAAATTTTGTTTCGGTGTCGGGATGTCCAAAATTACCAAAATTTGTGTCGGGACGTCCAAAATTACCAAAATACCCTTTTTGCCAAATTTCACCAAATTTCACAGTTTTGCTTCAAATCACCTCCAGAATGTCCTGAAACTTTATTTATCTACAAAATAACACAAAACACATCAAAATATTCACAAAACTCAAGAAACTATACAAAACATTAAGTTAAATGAGTGGGAAATAGTGATACATTTATCACTCATCAGAGTCTAAGGCCAACATCGTCGAGGGTGGAAAAGGTAGCAAAAAGAGAAAGAACAGTGGAGCTGATTCTTCCCAAGCAAAAAATAAGTTCAAGGGGAAGTGCTTCACATGACAAAGGACTGCAGAAACAAGAAGTCTCATGACAAAGGCAATAAAAAGAAAAATGAGGCCCATGTCACTGAGGATGAGCAGCTAACTGATGAGATCTCAGAAATGAACCTCTCAGCAGTTGGTTGGACATCTGAGAGAATGGTGGGTAGACACTGGGACTACTCGTCATATATGTGCTGATAGCAAGATGTTTTTCTAGTATCAGAAGGTCGATGGTGGCGATCATCTGACAATGGGAAACTCTTCTACCTCTAGAGTGGTTGGACAAGACACAGTGATTCTGAAGATGACATCTGGGAAAGAGCTTACATTGAAGAATGTCTTGCATGTTCCTGATATTCACAAGAACTTGATTTCGGGTTCACTCCTTAACAAGAATGGTTTTAAGCTAGTATTTATTTCTGATAAGTTTGTATTGACCAAAAGTGATTTCTATGTAGGAAAATGATACCTCACTGACGGCAGTTCAATGTAATGACTGTCAATCGACACAGTGCTGATAATAAAGTTATATCTTCCACTTATATTATTGAGTCACAAAATGTATGGCATATGAGGTTAGGACATATTAATTATGATACAATAAGTAAATTAATTAACATGGACCTTATACCTAAATTTATAATTGATAACCAACATAAATGTGAGGCATGTGTTGAATCAAAAATGCATAGAACGTCATTTCATTCCATAGAACGAAGTTCTGGACCCTTGGAAAACAAGAGGCGGTAAAAAAGACTTTGTCACTTGTATCGATGATAGCACACGATTATGTTATGTGTACTTACTGAGGAGCAAAGATGAAACTATTGAGAGCTTCATACACTATAAGAACGAAGTTGAAAATCAACTTGGCAAGAAAATCAAAAGAATTAGGAGTGATAGAGGAGGTCAATATGTGTCACCATTTGGTAAATATTGTTCTAATCATGGAATTATTCACGAAACTACTGCTCTTTATTCGCCTCAACAAAACGGGATTACTGAACGCAAAAACCAAACGTTGAAGGAAATGATGAATGTCATGTTGACAAGCTCTGGTTTACCCCAGAAATTGTGGGGGGAAGTCTTGCTTTCCGCCAACAACGTTCTGAACAAGCTACCACACAGAAGATTGGACAAGACACCATATAAATTATGGAAATGCCACATACCTTCCTACAAATATATGAAAGTGTGAGGGTGTCTCGCCAAAATGATGGTTCCTAAACCTAAGAAGGTTATAATTTGACCAAAGACTGTTGATTGTATATTTATTGGATATGCTCACAATAGTAGTGCGTATCGATTCTTGGTACATAAATCTGAAATTCCTGACATCAATCCAAATATGATAATTGAGTCAAGGAATGCGACGTTCTTTGAAGAGACATTTCCTTGTAAGGAAAGACAAATAACATGGCCTCTAAAAAACTATTGATACTGTTAAAGGCAGTGATCAAGTTGATCAAGAATTAGATCAACATGAAAATATTGAGGAAATTGAACCTAGACGTAGCAAAAGAGCTAGAACGTTTAAGTCATTTGGACCCGATTTTCTGACATACTTGTTAGAAAATGAGCCTCAAAGCTATAAAGAAACAATGTCTTTGTCGGAGGCACCTTTGTGGAAAGAGGCTATCAATAGTGAGATTGATTCCATCCTACAAAACCATACTTGGGAGTTGGTTGATCTTCCTCCAAATTGTAAGCCACTATGCTACAAATGGATATTCAAACGAAAGATGAAACCATATGGATCAATAGGTAAGTACAAGGCAAGACTTGTCATAAAAGGTTATAGATAAAAAAAGGCTTTGATTACTTTGATACATATTCACCAGTGACTCGTATCACGTTAATAAGAATGCTCATAGCCACAACATCTATATTTGGTCTTGAAATACATCAAATGGATGTAAAGACTGTTGGACAATTATGACCCATAACGTCACTATTTGTACAGATCACGGTGTTGTTGTACAAATTAACTATGTGACAAAGGAAATTGCACTCTTATATCACCTAGATATATAAATGATAGGAGGTCCCTGTGATTTGCTCCTGGATCGAGAATGATATGAGACAGTATCAATCCACGAAGGATAAATCATTAAATATCCCTAATTAGAGTATTATCGAGATTGGACATCGATAAATACGTAAAAGACTAGTATTACACTTGTGCGCGTTGTGAGGGCACAACGGCATAGTTCTCGTATATTTGGGTATAGGATACTCATGCAAGTGTAATAGGAGGTTGTGTTTTACCGATGGTACGGGAAACAGCTTCGCTCTGGATAAGACCCCCTCGGAATTCAATTGGTAGTATGACTATGTGTCTATGGAAGTCCGAAATCAGGGTAGGTGTATTTGGTCTTAACATGAGACTTGCACCGCTAATGCATACGACAATCAATATAATTTGGTTAAGGTCGTCCAGGGCTTTAACCGGTTTCTGTGTACGCCAATTCTGGGTATATCGAGAATCGTAGTGTGTTGGGTGTGATGTCAAGACGAAAGTGTCACTCCAGTCATATGGAGTTGATGATCGTGCAGGGATACAGAACTGGTTCTCTATATAAGGTTGCAACCGTCGGGATCATGTGACTTGGTCATGATTATCCGATATTAAAGAGACTAGTTGCTCGTAATCCGATATATGCTTCGTACGGGGCAGACACTGTACCGGCCCCAGGCCTCGCATGTGATCATCCGATACTGGACAGAAATACGCAATACTACATATATTACGCCTGATATAGATCATTTATTCCTGTAAGGATATTTCCGGAGAATTGGGGAGGCATGACGATTTGCTAGAGGCCAACCTTGTCTTGTAAATCGGTATAAATGTAGTACGAGGTACTTACGTGTTCGGATAGTCCGACGACCGAATTTACTGCCAACATATCTGGGGATCTCATGGGTCGCTTCCCAAAGATTCACCGATGACGTATGTCTCGCACTTTTAATTAATCTGGGATTAATTAGATGAGAGAGAAAATTAATATGGGATTAATTGCGGAGATATTTTATCTGAGATAAAATATCAATTAAAGAGAGAGAACGATTAATTTGGAATTAATCGATTAATTAATATATTCGATATATTAAACGAAATTGGATTTCGACGCGGAATTAAAATTAGATTTTAATTCGGGCGAACGAATTAATTTAGAATTAATTCGTTAGCGACGTGAATAGTGATTTCGCTAGGCGTAATCATTTAATTACGACGCAACGGAAAATTCGTTAATTTAGAATTAGCGAACCCGAGCCCGAGATTATTTGCTAGCGCATTCGCATTTCAAATTCGAGTGCGACACGTCAAATCGCTAGTCGCTTCAAGCGTCAAATCACTTGTCACTTTGAGTGATGTGACTTGATTGATTGATGTGACTTGATTGATGTGATGAGTGATGTGTGTGGTTGGCAATTAAGCCAAATGTGTTGGAAATGAACTTGAATTTCATTTCATGTGTATTAGATACACAAAAACCGTATAACACATTTTTCCCTCCTCTCTCTCTTCTTTTTCTCTTTCCTCTCCTCACGCCATTTCTGGTTTTGCTGAGCAGTGACCGAAAATGGAGGGAAGCCAAGTGCGTTTTTGATGCAAAAACAAGAGTGCTAGCACACTCCGGGATCATGCGAAGGTTATAGGGAAGTCCACCCATGAGCCGGGAATCAAATGACGAAGCTTGGAGTTTTGTTTCTTGTTGATTGAAGGTCGAAAATCAGAAGCAACAGCAGCCCACTGCCGCCTCTACCAGTGAGCAGAATTTCAGTTTTCGTTGCCTCTTCGCGTCGCTCAACCGCTCAATGTAAGTATTCCGCAACTTCCGTCGTTGTATTCACACGATTCATGCTTGTTTAATTCGATCTTGGAGACCTAGAATCACTAACAATGGTATCTTGAGCTATTTGAAGCATGAAAAATGTTAGGGTTTAAAATTTGGGTAAACTTGATTTTGAGCATGATTAATGAAATTGGATTGATTAGTATGCTTAAATGTGTTTGAATTAAGGATTGATTGGATCAATTTGTTGAAATTATGTTTGGAACATTTTTCCCTAAATTTCTTACCTTGGCCGAAAATGTGATGCCCTAAATGTCTTGGGATTTTTTATTTTTGATTCATTGGATGAGTTGAAATCATTCGGGAATATGATTTAATGTCGATTGTGGAATTAATTGGATTGAATTCGAATCAAACGTAAAATCCCCAAATTGCCGAGAATGTTACAAAGCATGAAATTGGGTAAAATGAATTTGAGCATGCAATTATGAAATTGGATGATTAAGTATGCTTGAATGTGTTTTAATTGATGATTGATTGGATCAATTTGATTAAAAAATGTTTGGAACAATTTTCCCCAATTTTGATGTGTTGGCCGAATAGGAGTATGCCCTAAATCTTGGTAATTTTGTTTCGTTGATCATTGGATGACTTGAAACGATTGAGGATGTTGATTTAATGTTAATTTGGATTTAATTGGATTGAATTCAAAATTGACATAAAATTAGTCCATATTGCCGAGAGTAGTAAGCATGTAATGGGTTTGATTTATGTTAAATTGTGTTGGACATGATTTAATAATAATGAGCATGATTTATTAATTGTACAAATTTGGTGTTTTGGAAATATTGATTTGGGTAATTAATAATGCTACACACTTTAGGATTAATTAGATTATGAAATTCGACTTTTATGATTTAATTATTTGGGCCTTAAATTGGATTTGGGCTTGTTATGTTGTAATTGGGCTAATTGGGCTTGGTTGTACCAAGTTAGATTTACGCCAAATGGATTGGATCCAATTGGGCCCAAAACCGCCTCCATAAAGCCCAAATGCGACTTAATGGACCTTTAAAGTTTAATTGGGCCTAATGGGCCTAAATGATTTCTTTCTGGCTTATGGGGTAACTCCCGGATTGGATTTTGGTTATTCAGTTTGACCCGAGTTGACCAAAAGTCCACGCCTCGAGAAATTAATTAAAAGCCCATTGGACTTAATTAAATTAACGTTGGACGTTAATCGGGCTTTGAGACCCGTAACGATTAATTTGGAATTTAAATCGTAAAAGGTTTATTAATAAAGTGTAGTATTTAATTTGGAATTAAATAGTGAATTAGTTTAAATACATATTAATTGGATTTAATGTTGTAGTTTAATTTAATTCAAGAATTCGTACTTTGAGTACTTATTCGCAAAACGAGTTTAACTCGAACAAAATCGAATCGTTGTTTGAACATTGGATGATCACTAATTATCAGATTAATTAATTGGATTAGATTGATTGATAACATGATTGTGTGAATACATGGTTACGATGCATGAATAATGTATATCGGATGGATATTAGATGGGTGGGGCAATTTTAGAAATTGTGTAATAAATTTGATTTATTAATTGGACCTTCGTGTCCAGCCTTATCACCTCCTTATTCTTTGTATTCTCTTTTCACCTATTCCCCTCAATGTTAATGAGGTTTCTTTAGAAGTGTAGTGTAACGGGTAGAAGTAATACATGTGCTAGCTGGAGAGAGAAATTGAGATATTTGATCTAGGATCATTGTGTAAAATATCCATCCGCATATCATTTTTAATTTTCATATGCGCTTTATTATGTGTTTAGAATGCATGTTTAAGGGTGTATGATGATGAGACTTTAACAAAGATAATAAATTGGTTGTCAATTTGCACGCGAAAAAACCCTCAAATAATATTAAACGTTTTTCCTTCCATTGAGTGATTCTTGCTCAAGATCTAAGACGGCATTGGCTTGTTGGCCAAAGTCAAGGCCTTTGTCCGTCGAGGATGTGTTTGAATCACGAGAGCTTTGTTCCATGTCAGTGTCTTGTCCAAGTTGTGGTTTGTTGGCCAAAGTCAAGACCATTTCTTGTCCATCGACATTGATTACGAAGCTTTCCATGGTCAATGGGTCGCGCTTGACTGGGATCACTAAGTTTGTTGTGCCAAAGCCAAGACTTAGTTGATTCAGAGGAAAAAAGTTAGGTAATACATTGGATGTATTGGCATATATAAGATATATGTTTAGGACTTGGATGTCCGCCTACTGGATCTAGGAATTGGATTGGATCCAATTGATCTTAGAGATCTACCTAGTTAATTATCATACAATTTGTTGGCCAAAGTCAAGATTGTGTGATATTTAACGGGATCCTAGCCCGCTAGGAAACACGGTTTCCCGAGTACTCGACAGAGGGTTAGAGACTCGTCGAAAAATAGTGGGAGGCAAGAATTGAATTTGCAATATTCGTTCAATTACTCACCATATGCGCTCAAACAAATATCAATTCGTCAAATATATTAAATGTTAGTTGGACTAATATTTAAATTGTTGTTTTAATAAACAGTTGGACTGTATTATATTTGATTATATAATTGGATTATAGTAATCAATATATTTGAATTAATTAATTTCGATTAATAGTTGATTTTATAGTTGGACTATAGTGTTCAATGTAATTGAGGTTAATTAATTTAAATATAGTTGATTGTATAGTTGGACTATAATAATCATTATAATAAATAGTACCAAAATCGTTGATTAAATAGTTGGACTATTAGAATCAAGATAAAATTGAAAGATTGACATTTAAAACATAATCCTATGGAAAATGTATTTAAATGGTTTAATTTTCAAATGGGAATAAATTTTCAGGATGGTCCTGGAAACTAATAAGTTAATTTATTTGATAAAATAACATATTAGGCCTAAACCCGGAATTAAGCAAAAGGTAGAGCATAAATCTTTGGAAGATTTATGTAATGATAACTTTAGTGCTTAATCCATTAAAATTACAATAGTAAACTCTTGGAGAGTTAATGACTATTCTCAAAGAGATAAAGTCAAAGTTTGCAATATGGCATGTAGCGCAAGGCGCACCTTACTTCGATATTCTAATAACCCGAGGCTTGGCCAAAGGCTACTGGAATGTTGAAAAAGGGCAAAGGCAAAATCATTATAATCTTCTAGGAAGATAAATGACATATCCCAAAATGTCTGCCTAAATTGTGGCAAACGGGATCGCGGAAGCGTGACTGTCGTTTGAACAAAGCATACATAAAGGAATAGAAGACGAGCAAGGCTCTGACTTCAAATAAGTTTGTCATAATTATGTTCACTACTAGTATTAAAATTGGATTTTAAGTACTTAGTGTGGTACATAAATATATATTGATGTTCAGAATCTACTATGAGCAGGATTAGGAAACTGTTATAATGTAACTAGTTTGACTAGAAACATTATCTCTATATCAGTGTTTAACCCGCTGCGGGTGAACCTTTATATTCTAGAACACTAAAATGTTTTATTATATAAAGATGATATTAAGATAAACACATTATATGTGAATAACAACATTTATATTTTGAATATAAATAAATCTCAAACGTATATAATGACAAACAAATAGCTAGAACCGATTTGATCAGGTGAAACTAATTGTGGCATTGTTGTCAGAGACACAATCAAACAAGACTCGTATATCCGCACTTTTGAAGAGCGGGTACCAGGACTGATTTGATACTATTCAAATAAAGTCTACGAATCTAGTTTATTGGGCAAAGTGCCTAAAACACTATTTACTTGGTAAAAGTGTAAATGCCACCAATCTGTTAGCCCTAGTTCATAGTGAAGCAAGTGGACCCATGTCTAGTTAGGCTAGATGTGGATATGAATATTTCATTACCTATACGGATGTGGCATCGCGTTATGGCTATGTGTTTATTTGAAACACAAATCGGAAACTTTTACAGTTTCGACACGAAGTGGAAAAACAGATCGGCTAAAGTATTAAACCGTCACGGTAAGACCGTAATGGAAAATACTTAAGCAATAAGTTTCTAGTTTACTTGAAAGAGTAAAGTATTCTTTCAATGAGGACTCCTTCCGGAACACGTCAGTTTGACGGTGTGTCCGAACAGAGTAACCGAATTTTGTTGGACATGATAAGGTTAATCGTGAGTCGCTCTGAGCTACCATTTCCTTCAATGGATAAGCATAATCAGTGCAGAACTTATTTAGAATAAGGTTCCATTAAAATCTGTTTGACAGATTTCGTGCCAATTGTAGGTTATCCTAGGGATACCAAAGTATTGTACTTATACAACTCACATGAGAACAATTAGATTGTTGCTCACCATGTGGTTTTCCTAAGAGGAATACCGATATGCAGTGGTAAGTGGGAGGATAGTAAAACTCGATGAAAATCGGAGTAATACTGTTCAAGGCATCGATTCCTAATGGAACACAAATAGTTCATCAAGGATGAAACTATATCATTAATCTTCGAATACACAAGAACCGCGTATGTCGGAGAGAGTCAGAAAACAACCTAGGGTATGGGTTTCTGATCTCACCTCATAAAGATGTCAATCTTATTGAGGTATACCAACTGATTACGTATGAGGAAGTGATACAAGGTATCGACTTCCTAATTATGACAAAGTGTCATGAATCCAAAATGGATTCCATATATATCAACAAGTTTGGATACTAGTTGATGTACAGCAAGGCATTGTGCCTACTGGTACTTTATAAGTCTTCAAGGAAGACGTACATGGAAGGACATACCAACGTACAGAGCTAGGCTTGTAGCGAAAAGGTAGAGTTATCAATATTGTGTTGATTACGACGAAAATTTTTAACTGTTGCCATGGTAAATCCATTTGGATAGTGCTTGCTGACGCTGCATGTTTCATTCATGAAATATGGCAGCAGAACGGCAAAACCACTTTCCTTACGGAAACCTTTTGGAGGATGTCTTCAACATCCTGTCGGTTTTGTCGTACCATAACAAGCAAACAAGGTTTGCAGGTTATTCGATCCATGTTTGGATTGAAGCAAGCATTAGGTTCTTGGAATTATCGTTTTGATGTAATTATAATGGTTTATGATTTAATTCAAAACGAAAGGATTCTTGTGTACATAAGGAGGTTAGTGGGAGGCACTGACAATAAATGTCCTATAAATAATGATAATATGTCATTTCTTGGAAATGATATTCCCATTAAAACGATTGTAAGTCGCTATCGGTACTATACAATATAGATAACGGTACAGTGAGCTGGAAATCTTCCACGCAAGATACTGTTACCAAATAAACAACAAATGCGGGTTATTGCTGCAGCTGAGGCGGCAATAGAAACCTTCTGGGTCGATAATAAATCTAATTAGATTAGATATAATTCTGTTAGAAGCTGAGCTAGGCGTCAGCACATGCTAAAGAATTAATGGTCTCATCAACGATCCAGATACATACTTCGATATTCATCTTATTCGTTCGGATCATACATCGTGGCGATGTGATGATCGAATAAATCGCATCAGACGATAATCATGCAAATCCGCTGACGAAACCCATTTCTCAGCAATTTGAGCCAACCGTACATAGTTCGGGTGTCAAGCACTCGAGTGACTGGCTATAGGCCAAGTGGGAGATTGTTGGACAATTATGACCCATAGCGTCACTATTTGTACAGATCACGGTGTTGTTGTACAAATTAACTATGTGACAAAGGAAATTGCACTCTTATCATTTGTGATTAGATCACCTAGATATATAAATGATAGGAGGTCCCTGTGATTTGTTCCTGGATTGAGAATGATATGAGACAATATCAATCCACGAAGGATAAATCATTAAATATCCCTAATCAGAGTATTATCGAGATTGGACATCGATAAATACGTAAAAGACTAGTATTACACTTGTGCGCGTTGTGAGGGCACAACGGCATAGTTCTCATATATTTGGGTATAGGATACTCATGCAAGTGTAATAGGAGGTTGTGTTTTACCGATGGTACGGGAAACAGCTTCGCTCTGGATAAGACCCCCTCGAAATTCCATTAGTAGTATGACTATGTGTCTATGGAAGTCCGAAATCAGGGTATGTGTATTTGGTCTTAACCTGAGACTTGCACCGCTAATGCATACGACAATCAATATACTTTGGATGAGGTCGTCCAGGGCTTTAACCGGTTTCTGTGTACGCCAATTCTGGGTATATCGAGAATCATAGTGTGTTGGGTGTGATGTCAAGATGGAAGTGTCACTCCAGTCATATGGAGTTGATGATCGCGCAGGGATACAGAACTGGTTCTCTATATAAGGTTGCAACCGTCGGGATCATGTGACTTGGTCATGATTATCCGATATTAAAGAGACTAGTTGCTCGTAATCCGATATATGCTTCGTACGGGGCAGACACTGTACCAGCCCCAGGCCTCGCATGTGATCATCCGATACTGGATAGAAATATGCAATACTACGTATACTACGCCTGATATAGATCCTTTATTCATGTAAGGATATTTCCGGAGAATTGGGGAGGCATGGCACTTTGCTAGAGGACAACCTTGTCTTGTAAATCGGTATAAACGTAGTACGAGGTACTTACGTGTTCGGATAGTCTGACGACCGAATTTACTGCCAACATATCCAGGGATCTCATGGGTCGCTTCCCAAAGATTCATAGATGACGTATGACTCGCACTTTTAATTAATATGGGATTAATTAGATGAGAGAGAGAAAATTAATATGGGATTAATTGCGGAGATATTTTATCTGTGATAAAATATCAATTAAAGAGAGAGAACGATTAATTTGGAATTAATCGATTAATTAATATATTCGATATATTAAACGAAATTGGATTTCGACGCGGAATTAAAATTAGATTTTAATTCGGACGAACGAATTAATTTAGAATTAATTCGTTAGCGACGTGAATATTGATTTCGCTAGGCGTAATCATTTAATTACGACGCAACGGAAAATTCATTAATTTGGAATTAGCGAACCCGAGCCCGAGATTATTTGCGAGCGCATTCGCATTTCGAATTCGAGTGCGGCACGTCAAATCAAGCGTCAAATCGCTAGTCGCTTCAAGCGTCAGATCACTTGTCACTTTGAGTGATGTGACTTGATTGATTGATGTGACTTGATTGATGTGATGAGTGATGTGTGTGGTTGGCAATTAAAGCCAAATGTGTTGGAAATGAACTTGAATTTCATTTCATGAGTATTAGATACACAAAATCACAAAAACCGTATAACATATTTTTCCCTCATCTCTCTCTTCTTCTTCTTCTTCCTCTCTCTCACGCCATTTCTGGTTTTGCTGGGCAGTGACCGAAAATGGAGGGAAGCCAAGTGCGTTTTTGATGCAAAAACAAGAGTGCTAGCACACTCCGGGATCATGCGAAGGTGATAGGGAAGTCCACCCATGAGCCGGGAATCAAATGACGAAGCTTGGAGTTTGGTTTCTTGTTGATTGAAGGTCGAAAATCAGAAGCAACAGCAGCCCACTGCCGCCTCTACCAGTGAGCAGAATTTCAGTTTTCGTTGCCTCTCCGCGTCGCTCAACCGCTCGATGTAAGTATTCTGCAACTTCCGTCGTTGTATTCACACGATTCATGCTTGTTTAATTCGATATTGGAGACCTAGAATCACTAACAAAGACGACATTCCTAAATGTGTATACACCAAATCAACTCAAAAATGATATGTCATTGTGTGTCTCTACGTAGACGATATGCTGATAATTGGTAGTAATCATGAGATGATTCAATCAACTAAAAAAGTATTGACCATCAAATTTGATATGAAAGATTTAGAATTAGCTGATGTGATCTTAGGAATTAAGATTTCCAGAACATCAGAGGGGTATATATTAGCTCAGACTCATTATGTTGAAAAGATACTTGAGAAATATAATAAAGGAGATCTAAATGTGGCTAGAACTCCTGTAGACATAACTCATCATTTATCAAAGAATACTGGCTCAAGCATATCACAATTTGAGTATTCGAGAATCATCGGAAGTTTGATATATCTCACAAATTACACACGACCCGATATCGCTCAAGCTGCAAACAAGATTAGCATATATACGAGCAATTCATGACATAACCACTGGAAAGCCATAGTAAGAGTTTTGAGGTATCTGAGAGAAACTTCAAAATATGGTCTGCATTATACGAGATATCATGTTGTTCTAGAGGGATATAGCAATGCTAACTGGATATCTGATATAGTAGATTCCAAATCTACGAGTGGATTTATTTTCACACTTAGTGGTGCAGCCATGTCATAGAAATCCTCGAGGAAAACATGTATTGTCCGCTCTACTATGGAATCAGAATTCATAGCATTAGACAAAACAACGAAAGAAATGGAATGGATTCGAAATTTCCTAGAGGGTATTCCAAATAGGCCCAAACCAGTGTCAGGGATAAGCATACATTGTGATAGTCAATCAGCTATTGGGAGAGCCCAAAATACAATGTATAATGATAAGTCTCGACACATACGTCGCATACATAATACTATATGATAACTGCTCTCAAGTGGCATAATTTCAATAGATTATGTTAAATCGAAGGAAAACCTAGCGGATCCACTTACTAAAGGTTTACCTAGAGAGCAAGTTGAGAAGTCATCGAGAGGAAAGGGCTTGAAGCCTATAAATTAAGAATTGTCACAGTGGAAACCTGTAGGCACTGCATTTTTGCATACCAGCCCAATGATGAGCCTCGTACGGAGGCACCACCTTTTAAATCACGGAAGACGCGGGAAACAGACGTCGGAAGGAAATAATCAAGAATTGACGTTTTGTTGGATTTTTGTTCACTCGCTTAACCTCGGGATTTGCTCGTTGAGCCTCTGTATTAAAATTTATTCTCACCCCGAACCTTAAAACCTACCCATGTGACCCTTCACCTTCCATGCACAAACATAAAATAATAAGCCACCAACCAATTAAACAAATTCAAAGAAAATCAAACAATTAAAAAATACAAACCAATTTAATAACAATTTTCACAAAACCAAAATCAAAGAAACTACCCCACACGCCTATTTCCATCAACCAAACCAAACACAAAAGGCCAAACTCCTCACAAATCAACAAACCTCCATTTTCTATCCTCCACAAATCAAACAAACACTAACAAACAGAAAAAAAAAATAAACAAATAATAAACACACCAAATAATTCCCCCTCATTCACGTGAAACCAACACAAACACACACAATAACAATTCAATAAACACAAACAACACACTTCACACACCCATCACAAACAAACAACCCTTTCAATAAACAATTAAAACAACAAAGCATACAAAACCAAAAATCCATCGAAAACTCCTTTGTTTTAACCCATTTTCATTACCCAATAACAAAGCCAAAAGCCCCACACACCAATTTCCTCTCCCAAATTCAAAAAACCCTATCACTCACCGAAAGCTCACCTCAATCATCCTCCTCCATCAACCACCGAATTCCCCCATCCATGCCTCATTCATCTCCTTGAATCATGCCCATTTTCGATTCACGCCTATAACCTCCAACCAGCCCCCTTTAAATTGATGACCATTCACGCATGCCACTCCCCTCATGGAACCAAGCCTTCATCACTTAACAGCCCCTGGACGCACATAATCACTCAAGACAGCTCTCCATCATCTCCTTCACACGGTACCATCATCAGAAACACCTCTAACCACTCACGAGCAGCCCCTTCATGAAAAACAAAACCTTAACTCTCTTTCACTAGCCGAGCTTCACGCCCATTACCCTCCATTGAGTCAGCTGAGCCCTTCATCAAACTACTCCCCTCTCACACCACCACAACCATATCCCAGCCTTCAACATATAATACACTCAAGCTCATCATCAACCTTAACACCCTCAACGCCGAGAGCCTCAAACACCCTCCAGCTCACTGCCCTTAACTACACAAAACTCTCAACCAAACAACTCACCGAAACGAAACCCTAAAGCACGGCACATCATCATTCAATAACCCTCTCTGCCCTTCAAACTCACGCACACAACAGTCCTTCACAGCAGCTCATTCACGGCACAGCAACACCTCCAAACTGCCTTAAACCAACTGCATGCAGCCCCTACGTGAAACCCTTCACCACGCCGAGAGCCTCACTGCACACACTCATATTGCCTCTTCACACTTAGCCTATCACAAAGCCATCACACATCCATATCACAGCCCCCTTCACCTCACTGCAAGTTCACCACGCCAACAGCCGAGCCTTTCACCAACTCATGCCACATACTGACTACCCCTACTCGGCGACACACAGGCACCATTTTGGACAGTTCACGCCCTTCAGGACCTAGTCATCTTCACGCCCAAACTCCCAAACCTTATTTCCTCTCTCATATGCAACGCATCATTCACGCACAAATGAGGAAAAGGACACACGCATATGAACCTCTACAACAACCCTTAGCCATTCACGCCAAAAGAGACCCTTCATACAGCCTTGCCTTGCATTTTCACACAACCACAAGCCATTGACTCACTGCAGTTATCCACACCATTGCAGTCCCATAGTAACAGCCCATTTCATGCCATTTTGAAGCCCTGAAACTGCCTCCACTGCTGTCCACTAATTAGCCAAACTTGCACCACCTTAAACACTCGCAAACACACTCCATGCACGCCATGAACCTAACACAATCTGCCCTGAATTCCCCACGAAAACCGGCCACAAACTTGCCAGCAGCTCACGTATAAGGCCTCCATTTTATCCTCTGCAGTTCACGCACGAACAGCTCATCTCTACAGCCCATGCACACGTTAATACCTCCACCCTAGCCTCAATAAGCTGCCACTTGAATCCCACTATCATTGCCGTAAACCAGACCTTATTAACCAAATAACATCCTTTAACTGCCGAGAACATTGCCTCCATAACAGCCCCGAAATCTGCACCTAAAACTGTCCCGAAACCCTTCCAAAACTGCACTAGAAAATACAACAAGAACGGGGAGCGGAAATAACGAGTGAAACAGAGAAAACGACGAGTTAAAATAATGAGTGAAACAGAGAAAACAGCGAGCGGAAACCGCGAGTGAAAACAGACAAACCAGTGAAAACAACGGAAACAGCGGACCAGTGAAAACAGTGGAAACGATAACCCTTCCGATACCGTGAAACGCATTCCCGAAAAGGGACTTAAAAGGTAAGACCTGAGGGCACCCCTTTTATTTATTATCCTTTATTTTTAGTTATTTTATTTCGTATGAGTATCATGGATTGGTATATGATGTGAATTTTGGGTGAATGGAATATGTGTTCCTTCTTGTGGTATATTGGATGGAAACCCGGACATAAATTCCATAGCCGAATCCGAATGGACGGTATTATGGTTTGCACTCGGGATATAATGCCCCGTACCACTTGAAGGATTCACATATTTCATTTCATCCAAACTTGTATTTGAGCATGATTAGGCTATTATAATGTTGTTTTATTTTTAGCATGACTTAGTTATTTACCTTTCGTATTAGGAATTTAAGTTATGTTATGTTTAGATAATTAGTTATTTAACATGTTTGATGTGTGATATCATGTGTTTGCTGTTATGAAAGTTTACTTTTGAAGCATACAGACCTAGATTTAGACTTTATAAGAATTTAGACTACTTTGACCAACATATATGTTGAGTAGACTTGGTTAATATTGCACAAACCCATTTATTACAAACGACATAAATAAGGGACCATTCCGAACCCAACGGTTTGAGGTCTTCCCTTGCGAGGGGTGAGTGCGGCTTTAAATCATTTTCCCGGTTCACACCAAGTGGCGACTCCATTATTCTCCGGTTTAGTCCCCCGTGGGCTACTATGTACTCCCAATTAGGCCCTGAGTCTAGAACAACATGCGTCGCCCAGTTTCTGTGTCCTACAAAACCCAACCTAGCTGACTGGAGATCCAAAGATCTAAGTTCAAAAGGGACAACTGAAACTTTATGCAATTCAAAACAAGCACTGTAGAGTTTTATACTCTTTCTCATTCCTGTAATGATGTAGAGTGTTGTCTGTCAAGGCTAGGATAAGTTAAGGCTTTTAATGATCACATATTAGGAGAAGAGTCCTAATTGGGGTAAAAGCATATTACCTCTTTATAGAAGATCACATATTTCAAGTAAGAAATGAGGCTCATTCCATGGGAGTTTTAAAGGCTGAATTCCCTAAAGTACTTGATGAATACATGACCAATGTTCATGGCCGAAATGAATACAACCGTAGAACGAGAAATGGTCGAAGTAAAGTTTTGTATTGATAATTGTCTTGGTTTACACCAACGGCGGAACAGTTCAAGACTATGGGTCACTGGTTCGCCAAATAAATCTGATTAGCATTCACTATGAAAGGTTCAAGGCGAAAACTACCTATTTCGATGCAGTTTTATTTCACGGAAACTCTCTTAAGTGTTTGCATTAATATTTAGAGAATTGTGAGGGATTGTTGCAAATTCTCTAAATATATAGTTTATTGTAGGAGAGATATGTCTCTTAGAAGTGTCTTGTGGGAAAGGCAGAAATGTGAATAGACATATCCTCTAAATTCAAAGGGTATATCTCTAGGCATTTAAAGGCATTAGGAAAGGGTATAACCCTTAAGAGGGTTACCCCCTAAGCCAAAGGGTACCCTCAAATGCACAATTTCATGCCTTTATAAACAAGGCCTTGGATTCATTCTTGTATATCCAAAAAATTCCAACATTTCCTTAAAGTTAGAGAGTCAAGTTCATAGTCAATAGAGTTTCCTTCATTTTCCTTGTTCAAGTTCTTGTGAAAAGAGTGTCCCTTCTACAAAAACCATTCAAGTGATTCTGAGAAAACGTTAGCCACAAAACTATTCGTAGAGCACCGATGTGGGGCTAATAAGTTCTTAAGGACCGAGACAACTCGACTTGGATTTCAGTTTCATCATCATCTTCTATATTTTCCAGGTTTTCATTGTATCTATATGTTGTGTTTTATTTTTGGAATGATTAAGATTAGTTTGCATGTTAAAATCAGTTAATGACACATATATAACAACAATATATATATATATATATATATATATATAAGTTAAACATTTTAAGCCTTTCTATCGCTCTACGTGGCGGCTCACTATTAAATTTTATTAAATAAGAAACCTATTATAATAAGAATACATCAAATTATAAAATTAAAATATCTAAAATGAGTTTTATTATTAAAAATTAAAATTAGAAACATATAATAAAATAAAAACATTATCTCCTAATAAAATAAGAAACCTATTAATTTAATATGTGTCATCTAATCTCTACAATAAATTTTTTATTTTTAAAATATCTCTAAAATTAATTTTTTATTTTAAAATTATAAAATTGAAATAATAAATTATTAAAATAAGAAACTTATTGGGATTTAAAAATAGAATCTCCTATTTATTATTAAATTATAATATTAAAATTTATTTATAATTTTTATTATTAAATTATATAATTAAATAAGAAACCTATTACTGTATAAAAATATAATATCCGATTAAAAAAAGAAACATATTAATTTAATTAAATAATTAATAATTGATAATTAAAATATCTCTATAATTTTTTTTATTAAAATATGAAACATATTAGTATATTACAACATAAAAACATAATTTCCTATTGAAATAAGAAACATATTAATTTAACTAATTAATAATACAATTTCTTATTATTAAACTATAAAAATAAGTCTCATTAAAATAAAAAAAAAATGTGGTACATAATCTCTATAATTAAATTTTTAATTATCTATTATGCTAAAAAGATATATTATAATCTACTATTAAAATAAAAAAATATATATATATATGATACCTAATTTCTACAATTAATTTTTTTATTAGTAACTTAAAATAAATATAAAAACCTATTACAATATTAAAACATAATCTCCTACTAAAAAATACACATAAATAACAGTAGTCCACAAAAATTAGCCAAATTTTTAGTTTTTGGTCTATTGTTATTTATTATTTTACTTTAAATTATTTATATAAGTTTTTTCATGAATTTTTTTATTATTTATTATTCTTCATGATGTAAAATCAGATTATTAGCTCTTATACATTCAAGATTTCAAGTTCAATAAGAAATTTAAACTTAAATTGAATAAATTACATTTAATTTCATTGGAATTCATCGGAAAATAATTAACTATTTTTAAAGTTATTTATAATTTGGAATATGTTTTCAAATGAGAGAATAAGACGAGAGAAAAACTCTAATATGAATTAGAAACATTGTTTGAGAATTGATAGATAAACAAATGAGATATAAATAGTAAGTGTATGTAAACCAATTGTCTCATTTAAACTATAAAACTAACTAGATCTGTATCATTTATAAAATAAATACCTAAAATCTTATTAAGATTTTTGTTATTATATGAAATTATAGTTAAAGATGCGCTCAACCCATATAAAATGTTGGTCCTATACTAGTCCGAAGAATTTTAAAAAATAAGATTAATTATGGAAATTATAAAAAAATTATTCTATTTAAGAATCGGTCACCGGGAAAATGATTTTTTTTTTTTTTTTTTTAATAATTCTCCTTTATTTTGTTGTTTTTTTTTTTCCAATATCATCAAGTCAAAATTTAGGAGCCTCGTCAGTCAAAATTTAACTAACCCTAGAAACTCTTCTCTCATTTCGAATTCAAGTCACCACCAGCAATCCTGCCGCTGGCCGTGAACGTCCTTCGTTCCCGACGTGTCGCCGTCTTCATTCACAGTATCTCCGGGTGGCGGAGAATCGACGGCCATTATAGGGAAACCAAGGAGCTTCACCTACCATACTCAACTCGATAACTCGCTCTGAGGTAAGCAACCTTTTCTCTGAAAATTTTATTTCCTTTCGTTTTTTTTTTAAAAATTTGTCAGACCAACTTGTATCTTCTTTCTTTATTTTTACTAAGTTTATGTTACCATGCTTCTGTATGGAACAAGAGGGCTGTAAACAGGGGCGAAGTCTCATAGGCTTCAGCTGACTCCCCTCTTTTTTTTTTTCCTCAACCGTTAGTACTATTATAAGTAAATAATATAGATACTTCCCTGGACGTCGGCTGACGCCTCAATCTTTTTTCCAACTATTAGTACTAAGTAAATATAAGAGATACCAACCTGAATTTTTTTGATGAAAAGTTACCATCTCGGTCTTCTCGCCGCAGATAACCTCCTGGCTTCACCTCTGGCTGTAAAAGTGAAGGAATGTGGAAAATTCTTTGACTCGCCATGAATTCACCATCATCTGACCAACATGCTCATATGATTCCCACCCAGCCGCATGTATGTGTAACGAGCTGTTCCTTGATAGTACATTAGTACTTTTTTTTTCCTGGTGAATGATTCGTGCACCAGTGTAAAGTGAAAGTGCAATGAACTTATTATAAATATGAGTCAGCTGATTTTTGTGTGGTGAAATGGTATTTGCAAATACAAATAAACCCTCTAATTGCAGCTTTCAGTTCAAATGGATGCAATGACGGTTCAAGATTCATCAGCATTGATGCAAGTGGATCAAACTGAAACCACTGTAGTTGCAAGGGATGGAATGCAAAATGGAGGAACAGAATTGGTCATTTACAATTCTAAGGTTGTATGAGAAAATAATTTGGAATTTGATTTAGATTTTATTTTACTATCTATAGTGAGTAGTAGGTAAAAAAAAGAAAGAAAGAAAAAAGAAAACGAGAACGAGGGAGATAGATAACAAAAGAAAGGAAAGAGAATTGTGATATTATAGTGCAAGCCATAGCTAGATGCCGAATTTTGATAGCGTATATGTTATTTTTATTATGTTATTCATACTTTAATAAAGAATGATCAAATGAACTAACTTTGCAATATCTAAATCTCTGTAGAGACTTCAAGGCGATATACAAATGATAGGCCTTAAAATTAAGCAGCACGAGGACTATATTAAATTTTTGAAGACCCAAAGCCACAAGTTAGCTGACTCCATTCTTGACTTGCAAGGTATATTAATTTGTTTCATTAGCTACATGTGTCAATGTAAATCAAGTCCATCTGGAGAATGAAAATAGTATGTTGGCCCTTGCTTCAACCTGTAGATGAAATGGGCCATGGCAAAATTTTGTAATAATAAACTGCAGGCACTCCGGAATCTGGATAAACATCTGATTGACATACCTTTAACCCTAATCTTAGAGGATATCTAAGTTTCTACTGTAAGTTGCCCTTGCCCCTTAGCCATTAGGTCAAGCATTTAGGCATAGTTGCTCGTAATCAATAAAGAATATTGAGTAGACACCTTCAATGAATATATTCTGTCCAATGTACATTATCTCTCTATGTAATCTATTTTTATCTAAAAAAAAGGTAAACTTTTTCACAGTGCAGTTCAAATTTTCTTGCGTCAACTTAAAATTTTGGACATTTTCTGGTTTTATATTAATGTTGCACTTTGATATTTGTTTCTGCATTTGTTTGCCATTCAGTTAATCTTGGGAAGTATCATTCTTCAAGTGTATCTAAAACCGACAACGAGGACCATTCCAGCCATCAAAGTGAGGAGGAAACAACAGGACAGATTCTTCAGCACGAGGAATCTGCTGCAAGTGTTTTGTGTCAGCTGAAAACACGCCATGGCACTCTGGGGTCTCCTCTTACATTTACCAAAGACGTCCTTGGTATTGTTGCTTCACTTGCCCAACTTGAGGATGAAAATCTTAGCAGGTTGGTCTGATCTTGTATTTTACTGTTTTTTTCATCTTCCTCCATTTGTGGCTGTGCTTTTAGATAGGCTTATTTCTAGATTCATTTTTACTGTTTTTTCATCTTCCTCCATTTGTGGCTGTGCTTTTAGATAGGCTTATTTCTAGCTTCATTTTCTTTTGGTAATTTGCTTGTCTAGTTGCTGCTTGTCATTAAATGATTTTCTGTCTTGTAGATTCTAGAATCCATAAAGTGTACAGGTTGTTTACTCATTACAGTATCACATGTTCTGAAATTGATGCTTTGCCCAAGGATAGTTTGATGGTTGCAAAGAGTCACATTTCTGTTTAGGTTGAGGGTTGAGGGAAGTTGTGACTATGTGAGTGTTATTACTTTTACACCATCCTTGATATGTTTTCTTTCTTATCTGGAGTGCAGTCGTTTATCGGAGTACTTAGGAGTGGACACTATGCTGGCAATTGTCTGCAAGACATTTGAATGTGTCAAGGCTCTGGAAGCATACGATAAAGAAGGCTGCGTTATTAAAAGTTCTGGCCTTCATGGGCTTGGTGCTTCTATTGGGAGGGCTATAGATGGCCGGTTTCTCGTCATATGTCTTGAAAATTTGAGGCATGAGTCTTATGCTGATTTATTGATGATGCGGCCTTGTGATTTTTAGACATTCTAAGAACTTCTCTTTTTTCCAGACCTTTTGCTGGTGAATTTGTAGCTGATGACCCACAGAGGAGGCTTGATCTTTTGAAGCCAAGATTGCCTAATGGGGAGTCTCCATCTGGCTTTCTTGGCTATGCAGTGAATATGATCAATATTGACAGCAAAAACTTGTTATGTGCAACTGCAAGTGGGCATGGTCTTAGAGAGACTCTTTTTTATAATCTCTTCTCACGCCTACAAGTTTATAGACAAGAGCTGACATGTTACTTGCTTTCCCCTCAATAAGTGATGGAGCTATTTCTTTAGATGGCGGGATGATCAGAAGCTCTGGCGTCTTCTCCCTTGGCAGTCGGTAAGAAAATCTACCATTACAAGTGAGATGACGTATTTATTTTTGGTCATGTGTATTGTAGATTTCAATTTCTTTTCTTTTTTTTTAATATTTTCTTTGACACTTTGTTATTTAGGTTTCCACTTAATTTTTGCTGCAATTGGAAGTAATGACCCTTCAAATTATGTAGGATGGTTAATTTCTCTAAACAATTTGTCCTGGAATTTTTATTTCTCCGGTGGACTCTCTTCCATTCCAATTTAAGGGCCTGTAAATCAACCTGTGTTTACCAGATTTCTGCCTGTTTTCAACTTATATGTATAAAAAATAAATCTCTGGATTCAATGAACGGGTTTTGTTGGTTATATTACAGTAAAAACAAATTGGCCTTTGTAGAAAAGGAACATTATTTCGTAAAAGGTTTAGCTTTCATTTGATCAGGTAAACAACAGAACAATGAGAATTGTTGGTTATTATGTTTAATTTTCTATAAGCTAAGTTAGCTAACTAAAATTTGTGGATTGTGTCATGAATACCAATCTTGTATATTGTCCTTTTTCATTAGTAGATTGTCACAAACTGCCAAACCACTGAACCTTAGCTGGGGGGAAAAATAAAGAATCATAACTTTATGCTTATTTCACTTGTTTGACACAAAAAAAAATTTCTACCTTCATGGTTCCAAATCAAAATTTAACACTTTGTTGACGTGGCTTTAATTTTCATGGATTAATGATGATTGGGATTTTATTGCTGCTAAATCTTTGTTTATGATATTTGGACATATCTGTTCTTAGGCAAGATGTGGATGTGAGGTTTCCAAAATCCTCTGGGACATCAGATGTACCTGCCGAGTATGCTGAAACTGAAGTGCAGATCCAGGACATGAAGTTTAGACTAGAGAATTTGCAGGAAGATCTCAAGAGAGAACAGGCTCTGTTGAAAACTGCAAAGGATAATTTTGAAAGGAAGAAGCAAGAGTTCGTCAAGTTTTTAGCAGAAAGCTCAACATATGCAAGTCTGGTAATGTGTCCATTTTATCCTATCCTATGATATGGCCACTTCAGTCTTGTCATTTTCATGTTATTGTCTACTAAAAATTTTATAACTTCAACCCCAACCCCAAATGCTAATGCCTAGTTCTGCTCCTACTCGGGAAATCAGCAAATTTCAATCGTATTAGTTTCAGAAATGTGAATTGCCTTTTGACTTTTGAGACAAACGCAGCAAATTTTCATTCATTTTGTTTTGAAACCATTCATATGTAATTGCCGAAGTTGTTTGTGTGCCTTGTCATGGAAAGCTAGATAAGCGAGGTCTCTTATTTTCGTTGCTTGGTGGCATTTTCATTGACTTGTTTGCTCTTTTATCATCCGTGGATAAATTCTAATTGTTCTTGTTGATAAAATGGCAGCATCAGATGCAGGCAACGCAGGAAGGGTTTACCCCTAGATGATTTTGACAATCTACCACGAATTATGAACTTCAAATTTTAACTGTGTGGTCATGGACAGAAGCACGAGTTGATGTAGATTCCAAGTCATGTGGTTTCTTGAGCCAGCTTGACTGTTTTGAGCCATGGTTTTTCTGGAACTCAAGTCGTGCAGAAACAGGTTTAGTTCTTAGTTGTGGTTTGTTTTCTGCTGCCCTTTTAGGGTAACTAAAATTTATGAATGTCCAATGATGGCATATGTGCCTTGGGGAAACAACAATAGGGCTATTTTCATTTTCATTTTCATTAAAAAAATTAATCGGAAATCGGTAGTAAATCGCTCCAAGAGCGATTAAGCACCGATTAATTGGAAATAATCAGGAATTAATATGAAATTAATTGGAAAGGATAAAATTGGTTGAGAATAAAAAAAAAAAAAAACTATATCTCAAAATTATAAAGTCATTAAAATTTTTCATTAATGGTTAAAATTATTGAACAATATTATCTTAATAATAATCAATTTAACTTAAAGTATATTTTAATATTTTAAATTATTTTTAATATAATTCTTCTCTTTTTTTCATATAAAATCATTGATTAGAAAAGATATTAAAATTTGAAAAATAGATTAGAAAGTGAAATTAGATGAATTTTGAGAAATCGTATTGGTGAAAATCATTCGTATATTGATGTTAATTTAAGTTGATTAAAATTGATTGAATTAAATCGCTCAAAGTAGCACGAAAATAGGCTTGTAGGGTTTGCATCAGGAGGTGGTATATTATGTGTCGGGTGTATATGCCTTCTCTCTCACAGCAATCAATTTAACTTAAAGTATATTTTAATATTTTAAATTATTTTTAATATAATTCTTCTCTTTTTTCATATAAAATCATTGATTAGAAAAGATATTAAAATTTGAAAAATAGATTAGAAGTGAAATTAGATGAATTTTGAGAAATCGTATTGGTGAAAATCATTCGTATATTGATGTTAATTTAAGTTGATTAAAATTGATTGAATTAAATCGCTCAAAGTAGCACGAAAATAGGCTTGTAGGGTTTGCATCAGGAGGTGGTATATTATGTGTCGGGTGTATATGCATTCTCTCTCACAGCAGCTGTGGGGCCCGCCTGCTGTGAGAGAGAAGGCATATACACCCGACACATAATATAATTTTCGCGTCATGCCGGCACTTATTGAAATTTGCATTTATTATAAACATTAAATAATATAAAGTCACATCAGACAAGTTATGTCTTTGCTATAAAGGTCATCAGAATTGAATCTAACCACTAACCAGTAGATGGTCGTCATTTGTTGCCTGCATCCACCGTACTTTAAAGCATTAGTCTTAGATTTTTTGTTTCAACTTCGCTCAAAACTTTCTTATATTTTTATCAGATTTCTAGAACAAAACTTCCCAGTCGTATTGATGATCCTTCCTGCATAAATAATCATTTAGTATCTGAGGATTATCAACTTTTACACATTCTCATTCTTATATATAATCCATAATATAGTGCAATAAATTAAGAAAAAAATTTATCTTAACCTTTTTGTTGGTTAATAAAAAATTAATAAAAACTTCCCAGTCGAACTCTTTTTGTTGGTTACCTTTTGGGAATCGTGTAAACATTCTGACTCAGATATACAGATTCTGAGAGCTACATCTTAACCTGTACCAAAAACAAATGATCTTTCGAAAATTACAAAAAAAAAAAAAAAAAAATACTGCTTTCACTTATTTACGAAATCAAGATTACAAAAGACTACATTGTGAATTTGTCTGTGAGTAAAAGCCGACAAAACTAATAACATTGTTAGTGTATGATGACGTGACATGCATATTTGTCCTTTCATATTTTCACGTCAGCAATCATGCTCATATCATGTCAGCAGAAGTCATGCCACATCAGCAGAGACATCATGCCACATCACCAGTTACTAACGGTATTATCAGTTTTCCCGACTTTTGCTAACAAACGAAATCACAGGGTATTCTTTTGTCATGAAAAAAGTCACATTCTCGGTTTCGTAAATGAGCAAAACCAATTTTTTTTTTTTTTTTTTTGTACTTTTCCCAATAAACTATCAATCATAAACGAACATTTAAATAAAATCCAATATACACAGTCCATTTCTTCCTTGTGTATAAATAAGCAGATAACATGCGATACATTTTCTTCCTCTGTATCATTATATTTGATTTCTACCAAACTTGCTATAGCAATGCTCACTGGCCTGGTCGAAAACTTCTTCGTCCTAACCTCCTAATTTAATCCGGGTTGTCTAGAATCTGAACCAATGACCTTTATAAGCAAGCAAACCAATTGCCAAAATTGCATATAAATTTATTATAAATGAATACAATGAACGTCAAAAAGTTGTCTAATAAACAATTATCAAAGATAACTTAAAGGAACTTGGTTCAACCCGGATTGTCTATTTTCAAACTAAGGTAGTTTTAAACCTTCTTGACTTCATCTTTGACTAGTCGCTATTGGCTATTGCAATGGCCTATGTGAGTCAGCAACCACTTTTATGAAAATGCAACTATGTTATAGCCCAGTTGAAAGGTTTTTAGTCCCTTAGCTGAAGTGTCTACCATAAAAGAAAACCAAACCTTATCATAGCTTGATCGACGTGTTCTGACTAATTGTTTATTGCTGCCCAGAATTATTGATGAGTCCAGCACTGTGATGTTCTGTCAGTTGTTGGCGGTGTTGCTGGTGCTGAATCTGCTGGTTTTGTTGTTCCTGTTGCTGCCGCCGGTGCTGCAAAGCTCCATTGATCTGCTGATGTAGAGACTGCATTTGCCTGCTCGTTCTCCATCTAAGGTACTCCACAATAAGAGAATTTGTACTGATTGCAATTCCAAACCCAGTTAATGAGGAAAAGAGGACAGCGAGAATTGGATTCACATTAAGCTGCAGGTTTGAACAATTAATTGGAAGATGAACACCAGCACCATCACCACCAACCCCCATAGCCCCCAAAAAAAAAATTATTAATATTATCAAAAAAATAGTAGTTATCACATAATGTATATCGCTTACCACAGAGTAAAAGATGTGAGCAAATAAGATCACAACTGCAAACTGGAAGGATGCATAAGCCCATACGTAACTCCTGCTCACTGCCTCCATAATATGTGATAAGCTTTTAAGGAACTCTCAAGTTTTTTAAACAAAAGATGCTCAATCAAACAGCAATCGAAAATTGAGAAATTTAACCCAACCAAATGGGGGAAGAACACCAACAGAGGAAAAAAAAAGGGGGGAAGAAGAGTTAAATATATTTTCTACTGTCTTCAAAAGAATATGCTATAGTTGGTGCCCAGGCCGGCATCTTATATGCTGCATAAGTTATTGTGCATTTGTGCTAGGTCTCATGGTAAACAACCCACTCTTACACATTATATCCACATTATGCCAAGCCCATAGAGTTTTGCTCTTGGATTCGCCCTTAGATGGCATTATTCTATTTGAGAAGAGAATCTTTATACAGTCATTGTCCACTGGTCTTTGATGCAAAATATAATGAAGGTCATAAAGATTTTTAGGATTATTTATTTTAGGTTATGTATTTCAGTAGTAATTAATTTCCTCGAGTAGTTTTCTCAATTGAGAGGATTTCTTATGATTTTGAGATCCAGTTTTGCTTAGGGTTTGACCACTATAAATACAGCCTTGATTTTCATTTTTCAAACAAACTTATGATGATTGGAAAAAAAAAAAAAGAATTTGGTTATTCTCTCAAATCTTCTGATTTTCTCCCCTTTTCCAGTTACTTCCAGTTCCTCAATTATTTTTTCCTATCACCATTCTAAGTTCTAACCAAGTAATTCAGGACTCTGACACACACCTTGACCTCATTTTGGTGCCTCAACGATCTTAGATCTGGATGTTACAGTAATTCTCAGGAGCACACCACACTGTGCATGTCATCTAATACACATATCATATCTCACCTCACAGAAAATTTTCAGCCAAATGAAAATTTAAGTGCATATACAAACTAGTCAAGGATGAAAAAAGGTTTGTTCACTCCTCTTCCAGTTATACCTCATATATAGTATCTGTATCTCATTAATGCTCAAGGTAAGCCTGCCTGTCTCTCATACAATTGCCATATTATTAAGGTAATGTTCCACCATCTCTTCTAATAGTATTATATATTCTATTCAACTCCAAGAAAAACAAAGGCGAACCCCTTGAGGCTTAAGAAGAAAGTTTTCCTAGATTAAAAAAGGGTAAGACCTTGGCCAATACGAAGTTACGAACTACAACAATATATTCATAAGAGAAACCAAATTGATAAACTATCCATATATTAACCCAAAAACCACCATCCGTCTCTCCAAATAATTGAAATGTAGCTGAAAAATTGATAAGAAAGAAACACAATGCACTTAGAAGTTTTTCTTTCCAGTTCAAAAGTTTTTGCAAGCTTGCATTATGAATTTCATTGATAATGATCAAATGAGAATTCATGAAACAAAGAACTTGATATGCAATGACAAGAAGTAATCTGAAGAAGTTACCCATGGTTGAAGCAATCACTGAAGAAAGGAGACCTAAAACACAAGAGAAAGGTAACGAAATGGCAAGAGCAAGATGACCCAAGTCGGATACCTGTTCAAATTTAAATCAAATGACAGTTATAAAGAAAATCAGTAAAAAGGAAAATACAATGACAATGAGATACTTATATAAAACTATATGACAAACAGTGCATCATGGACATTGTAATCTTTCAATAAAGGTGACTATTGTAATAAACTATCATGTGTCGAGCTTCCAGAAGAATCAACAAATTCTCCTGTCACATGAATTTATACATAAGCTTTCATGGCATGGACCAAAAGCATCTGTTGGGGACTGTGGGGTATGATTCTCACCATTTATGTAATCAAAAATGTTTTCGATTACTTGCAAGCATACATGATACCATAAAGATTAGCAAAGTGATTTTATAGTTTAGCAGAAATAGTTAAATGATATGTACCAGAAGTTGCTCCAAAAAGCAGAAATATGCGAGCATGCTGACCATGATAAGAACTGGTATATCCTGCCAAATCCTGCAAGAATATAATAAGCAAAAGACAGATCTGAACTGTCAAGACCATCCAGATAAATTAAGGTAAAATAGTATTTACAAGAGCTTCAGCATGTTTAGGGTTCTTTAGGTTGGTAACAAGAAGTAACAAACAAGTTGATGACATGCCTAGAATTTGCACATTACTAGAAGCCAAGTTGGGGCCATTTCTTTTAGTGTAATTGAATAATTCAAGTAACCCAAACAACCCCCACCCCACAAAAAGGGAACATCTCTCGTATCGAATTATTGATGGTACTGTCCCCTTTAGCCAGTAGAAGCCTCGATGAGGTGGAGGTGGAAAGAACTAATGACAATGTTTCTTCTCCTCATCCAAGTTAGAGCACAAAGCATCATCCTTTGTTTAATAATGCACACATGCTCACCTACGTAAGCCTCCATCTAGCCACCAGGCACCAAGTCAAGATTCTCAAATCATCCTATCTGGACAGTAGAGCAGGACTCCTGGTCCAAGTTGAATCCACTACCATGGAAGAACTAACTGTTCTCATGAATACTCTGGGAAAAGAACTAATTTGGTATACCAAGCGCAAAATCTGCCGTCATCTGAAAGACTGAAACTTATGTGTCTCTAGTAGAGTCATAATTACTGCAGTTTCCCAAGTCAGACTATCCATAAATTTAATATATATCCAGTCTCGAATTTATAAAGTAAAGTGAGACGTAGGAGTATTTGAGGCACACTATGCATATATATAAAGAAAAGAATTTAATAGAAATTCAAATGGGGAAGTTGGAAACAGCCTCAAACATTTCTTCCACAGTTAATAGCACTAAGTCCTCTTATAGTGAATAAAACATTGTCTGCATAATTAACATGTACTTGTGGAATGTATGACCAATTAGTTAACTTCCAAAATTGTAAGACATGCCTGTAATGAGCAATTCCCTCTGCTGCACTATAGTTGGTGGCCGCCTGGTAACAGTTTGAGGATTATGTATTTTTAATAATGTTACTGGTAGGTTCTGAACATCTTGCTTGCAGACATCACATGTTTTGTTTCCTTTGATGCTAAACCACTTCACTGCGCACTCTTTGTGCGAAAGTGCAAGCTCTCCTTTACAGCTACACTCCATCTTAAACATGTCACCTCCTTCCCCAAGCTCAACCAAACAAATCCTGCAAACTGCTTCTTCTTCGGGAATATCTTCACTTGCATCTTCGGTAGCTGGAAAAAAGTATGATACCAATTAGCATATCAAATGTATAAATAATTAACAAGATATACAGCAATTAAAAATATCATTGACAAAAAAGATAAATGCATCATGTTTTGCTACTGAAATAAGCATTTACCAATATCAGTTGCTGGATCAATATCACTGAAGAATCCTCTATATCTGTTGAATGAGTCGTCGCAGAAATTACACGGATTACACCTCCTCCTGATTCTGTCCGCCTTAAACTTCTACCTTTAATATTTACTGGAACCGAAAACGAGCGTGTCATGTGCTGCTGAGTTCGTAACTTCTATAACAAAACCACACAGCACTTTATAACTAACCAGGAAAAAGAAAGCATCTTACATTGACCATTTAGTATAAATAAACATTGGGATTAAGGAAAAAGAAAAGGATGACTTACGGAATTGTTAGGTGGAACATTTAGTTGCCTTTCCTGTACAGATTCAAGAGCCATAGTTGCAAGTGGAGTAGCTGGCAAAGAATGTGCTGCTTTTGTTGATGAAGAAAATAAAATCTTATTAAGAGAAAATGACCTCGAAGTAGATGGCTTATCCAGAGGACCATCTGATGATGGTGTATCCGGGATGATGAGAATCGTCTTCTCACCATCACAGGATACATTTTTTGCCCTAAAGCTCCGCTGAGGAAGCAAATGTCTTACAGATGATTTAAACTTGGCTGAATTAGGTCTGGGGGGGAGGGCAGCTCTAGAAGAATTAGGACTTGGTATTGAAGGAACTTCTAAAGTCGGAAAATCTGACAAGCAGGTATCCAAAGACCAAACAGGAATTTGCAAAGAGGAGAGATTCGGTCGTCTAGACAGCTGAACTACAACTGAGCTGGATTCTTGAACATTTTCTTTCTTATTAGAAACAACCTAAAGAGTACCATCAAAAGCCTTTCATTAATAATGAATATCTAAAACAAGCAAATTGATAGCAGGGTTTCCTATTTCAGCTTCACCAAGCACAACATACAGTCAATTATTACTTACATTCCTAATGAGCAACTAAACTGTAAAGTGTGAGTTCATTTGCGACAATAACAATACGATATCATTTCAAATTCACATTACAAAAATTTGATAAATTTTATGAACAGGCAAAAAGATCTTACCTGAGCTTGATGGGATGAATCAGAATCCGAGGTTGATTCTTCACTAATTTCAAGATGTTCATCAATACTTGAAGTACTCTCCATGAATCGAATAGTCAAAATCAAAACCCTAGTTTTGAAATTTGAAAGCAAATCTCTTTATACTCTACAGCTTGGCTAATTAGAGTTTATTATGAATGAGAAGAAACAGTAATGATGGATGCCATTTTGAAACGACGCAGCTGTGACTGAGTTGTGAGTGAGAGTAGACCTGCCCGGCGCTCCGGTTCAGTTCCGAACCGGACGGTTTCCGGTTCCACGAGTGTGGAATCGGAACCGAACCGGTTAATTCCGATTCGGTTCTGGTTCCACACTAAATGTGGAACTGGAACCGGAACTCAACCGAACCGTTCGATTCCGGTTCCATTTGTTTTTTTTTTTTATTGAATTTCAAATTGAGAATAAAAAAAAAAAATTGATATGGATAAATTAATATAATTTAAAATTATGAATTTGAATTTATATAATAAACTTATATTATATAATTACATTAAAATACAAATAAAATTTTTATCTAAAAAAATTATTAAATTAAAGAGCTTAAACTTAAATTTTTAAAAATTTAAGTTGTCTACGTATCCTCCAAGGGTGAGAGGAATCAAAGCTCACGTAGTTCCATTACATTTTAAAGATATTTCCCCATTGTAATTTTACAATTATTTAATTATCAATCATCATCAATGTATGTTGATCCTTCAGCTCCAGTTCCGCTTGCACTTGCAGATGCATTATCGAACATGTCTTCAAATTCATCAGGGGCATCTTCTTGTTGCCTCAGATCAGCTCGGGTCCAATCATCCACACATATTGTTGCTTCTAGAGTGTTTGGATATAATGAAGACCGTCTAACTTCCAATATATTGCCTCTCATGCTGAAGGCTTGCTCAACCACAACGGTGGAAACAAGTGCTACTAATATCTCTTTTGCAATAATTGATAATTCATGATATACATTTTGATGTCGGTTCCTTTTTTAAGGATTTGAAAATTTTTACTAACTAAACTTTCAGTTGAAAACTCAAAATTTATAGATAAATAATTATCTAATTCCGAGTTATTAGTCGTGTTATCCCTATATTTTTTATTTCGTTGTAATAACCAACGATCACCTGCGCTAAGTCTTGATTGCATTACGGTCGTTTCGCTACTACTAGATTGTCCTACTGATTGTAAGTTATATCTTCTAACATAATCATTAAATAACCATATTAAATCAATTTTTATTTTAGCTATTATTCTTGTAATATCAATGTCATCTAATATTCCTAAATATCCATAGTAAACGGGTAAAGCACTATTCAAACCTTCTAATTTTAATTTATGATAAAAAACAGCACCAATAAGATAAAGTAAATGAATGTCTCTAAAATAATGCAATCATTTTCGTTTCATAATATTAATAGCTTCAAACAAAACAATATCATTAGGATCACGACTATCAACATGTTCATCGAGAGTATCAGCAATATTCAAACTTTCAAGATAAATAAATGTGCTGTAGAATAATAAACTCCGCTAAAAATATTTGTAGCATCATTAAAAACTTTTAAAATCTCTAAAATTTTATCACAAATTTCCCATTGACTAGGAAAAGTGTGATATGTTAGACATGTTGAGAAAAAAAAACTACATAATGCATCTTTGTATTGCAGAGCTTGACATAAAAGAAAATAAGTTGAATTTCAACGTATTGGAACATCTCGTGAAAAATTTATCGGTTTAATATCATTTAATTTATAAAACTTGGCTCATTCTCTCATAACTTGAGAATATGACCAAATACAATTAAGTGCTTTCTTAATAGGATCAATGAAATGTGATAATTTTTCCAAACAATCTTGAACACATAAATTAAGGACATGACATGTGCAACAAACATGAAAAAATCGACCCATTAAATTTGGTTCGCATATTTCTATTAAATCAGTGATTGATGCAGTATTTGCAGATGCATTATCAAATCCAATTGTTAAAATTTTACGTAATAAATCATATCCATCAAAAATTACTTTCATCATTCTATAAATATTTTGTGCAGTATGTTATTCATCAAAAACTCTAAATGCAATAAGTCGTTTTTGCATGTTCCATGATGTATCAATCCAATGACAAGTCACACCCATGTATGAGTGTGTTCGCCAATGGTCAATATCAGAACAAATAGATAGACGCCTTTTAATCTCTCTAAATGTTTCATTTAAAATAATTTTATCATCTTTATATAATTTAAAATTTTGATGTTTTGTTATATTTCTAATCATTTTACAAGCAGCATGATTTAAAACATTTTGAATGTAATTAGTGAAAATAATTTTTTCACCAAAACTTAAAGAAAGATGTGACATACAAGTTAATTTAGCAAATTCTTCTCTATTTTTAACATTAGAATAGTTAAATAAATCTAAAGCACTCGTACCTCTACTAGATGATGCGTACCTGGCCATTTGAGTTTGCGTCGTATCAAGTCCAAGTTCAACGACATGATATCTTTCAGGGTGCTTGATCATATTGTCGTATCCACCAGTAAATTTGTAAGAAACCCCACAATGGTTGCATACTGCTCTTGAACCTTCATCAGTATCGATTAATGAAAATGAATTTTGAAAACATCCGAGGAACGAGACTTAACTTCTCTTCTCCGTGAACCGATACTAGGACCGCTATCTTGGGTTGGCACATTTCACATTGTGTTCTCAGATGAACTTATCATTTGTTGTTTAAGAAATTTTAAAGAATTAGAGAATTGAGAATAAGAGAATTATAGGAATTAAGAGAACTGAGAATTGAGAATTGAGAATTGAGAAATTGGTGTGTTGAAATAATGAAAAATGACTCATATTTATACATTTTTAGAATATTTTTGTGATACCTAAAATGTCCGTAAAATTGGAACCGGAATCTTGACCGGGTCTAAGTGAGAGTCCTCTCGACTGGACTCAAAAGCTATTATTAATTAATTAAATTAAGCTTATGTTTGTAACGATTTTTAAAAAGAAAATAATACAGATATAGATAAAATGATACAGATCCAACCACAAATATTTAGGTGGCTGGATCTGTGTAGTTGAGTTTCTACACATTTTTTTTATTGATAAAATGGCTCAGTCACACAATTTTAGCCGCCTAAGTATATGTAGTTAGATCTGTATCATTTGTGGAGAATGATATAGACAAATGACACAGATGAATATAATATGTAAAATATTATAAATTAATCGTATTTTCTGAGATATTTATAAGAAAATTAGTATGTAAAATATTTTCTGGTGAATGGAAAAAAATAATCATATTTTTAAAAAAAATAATTTATGGAATATAAATTTCGAAATTCTTTTTTTACTCTCTAAAGTTTACTTATCTCACTTTTGGAGATGACAAAATTCGGACCGAGAATAGATTCCAAGTGGATTCAAATTCAGGTCTTGATATATTTTGGTGGATTTGAATCCGTATCCAAATTTTATATAATTGGTTGGAATCTGGATCTGGACATACTTAGAGTATGTAAATATGGTTTTTTTTTTCCAAATATATTTATATAAAACTAATAAAATTTTAGATCTGAATCTTAGATTTCCGGACCTCAAAATCTTTTTAATTATATTTATATAAAATCCGATTTTGTAAATCTTTTTTAAAATAAATTTATATAAAATTAATAAATTATGGATTAAGGTTCCAAAATTCCGGATCCATTGGATTCGGATCCGAATATATTCACACGGGATCCAGATATCCGAATTTGTTTTTATCTTTTTTTTTTTTTTTAAAAATAAATAAAAAAAAATCTTCCAAACCTATTATTAATTAATTAAATTAAATCAGTGTTAATTTTTAATTGTAAAGACCCGCTAACTTTACGTCACGGTCTTCTCTTTTTCTTATCCTTTTTGTTCGCTTCACTTGGACTATCAATGTACGTGGGCCTCTGTTTCTGTTTTTGTTTTTGTCTTTTTTTAAAAGGAGGGTGAGACCACATCAATTTTGTTATAAAAACCTAAAAACAAATAACAATGATTCTAATTCTAAAGGAATATTTTTTAATAATATTTTTGTGATATTTTTATTTGAAATAATAATTTAATTTAATTTCTCTCCAAAAACATATAACTATTCAAAATATAAATATTAATAAAAAATATTCCCTAAGAATACCGAACAAAAGAATAGTCTCCAAGAAATTCGACGATCCCCTTTCCCCAAGGCTGGTCAGAATTGATTTGACTTCACAGTAAATGTGGTTTACTCGCAAATCAAGGTGACACAGTAGAAGAAAGGAAAGCTATTGGAGGTTTTTGCAAATTTAAAAGTAAAGTGATAGTTTGCAAAATTAATCAATTAAGCCCTTACTATTTTGAGTTATTGATAATTGATCTTACACAATCTAATAATAAAATAAATTTGTATTATTAAATGATACTTTTAACTTTTAATATCTATCATTATATTGTGTAAAATCAATAACTCAAAATTTATTTCAAAATTTCAAATAAAAAAAAATTAAGTTAAAATAATCACACCCTTTATTTATTCTTATAATATAAACATATCAAATTGCCACGTGCCCATCAAAAATTGAGTAAAAATTTAACCACAACAATGATAGATGACATTGAGAGAGAGCAACAAACATTTAAAGATGAAAAAAACTCGTGTGAAATTGACAAACTAGAAATATTAATTTAAATAGAGAGAGAACTAACAATATTAATTTACATACACAGAGAACTTTAATGACCTTATTTTAATGAATTTTATTTGGTCCCTCTCCAAGGTAATTTCCCATATCTCATCCCAAGTCCCAACGAGACAATAAACAAGACAATATAATAAATGGGATGAGATGAAATTCAATATAATAAGATAAAATAATTTTGTTTATCTCGAAAAAATAACAGGCCGATAAATTTTTGGGCCCGAGACAAAATTTTGACCCTACTCTAATTAAACCTCTTTGGATTTTAACATTTGACTTGATACTTTTGAGGACAAATTAACTTAAAAGACAAATTAACCCTTTTGACTATCTTATATATTCATACCAAACATTTTTTTTAGAATACCGGACATTAGATTCCGGTATGGATGCGTGGGTAAACCGATGCCGTCTCAAATTTTTATAAGGGTGTTATCCAAAATTTGAACATAAAATCTTGAAGACAATGTCTCAAACTCAAACCGCTGGACTGCGTCCCTTGAGACATTCATACCAAACATGTTAATGCTTATCACTTGCAACATTATTAGAATATAGAGCCAAAGATTTTCAAGTATCATCACAATAACATCATCATAAATTTTTTAGTCCTTCTCTAATAAACTATCTTCCCTTCTCGTCAAGATTTCTAGATTGAACCTTTTGTATGACCTAAGTACTGCATTGTTCCATTAATTTCACAGAAAAACTAGATCCCATCTGGGATTCAATACCAATTAAACTGTAAAGAGATACAACATAAGCGCATCAAACCTAGCTTCGCAAAAACTTTAACCATAAATTAACCGGCAATAAGAAAAGATAAACTTCTAATATTAAGCATTTCATGAGCATAACACAAAGGATACATGCACTATCCTTCCTTTGTTCCACAAGAAGAACACAAGTCCTACTATATATAGTATCATGTAAGTATAATTATATATCACATAAGCAAAAGATAATACTGGTTGCATAAAAAGGACTCGTTTTCAACGCTACCTCACCTTTGCTGGTAAATCTTTTTCCTTGATCAGTCATCAACCTCAGCAGAAGCCGTTCGGATTACACAAATACTCCTCAGTCACCAAGGCCAACAGCTACACTTTCAAATTCAAGCTGAGCATTCTGAATGTTTTCGCTAACAACAACAACTTTCAACTTCAATGCAGTAATCTCAGCCGCATTTTTCTCCTTCTCGGACATAAGCTTTGCTTTCCTTTCTTCTAACTTCTTTGTCTCTTTAACAACATCGTCTAACTCTACAGTAATCTTGGTTTGCTCATTCGTCTGCTCCAGTATTTGACTTCTGTATGCTAGCAATTGTTCTTGAAACTGTTCGTGCTTTTCTTTAATAGATTGCAACTCGGTAAGATGACTGCGCAGATTCTTTACATCAAACCCGTGCGATTCTAAGTCAAGAAGTGCTTCAAACATGCTTTCAAAGATGCTTGTTGGATCACAGACTTGTAACTTTGATGTCTGCTCTACCACGTTGGCAAAAGTTAACATGTAACCAATTGCTAATCCTTCAGTATACATCTCTTTACTTTTGTCTAAAGGATGAAAATGAGGCTTTTGTGGCATTTTTTGAAATACTTCCATTGATTCAATAGCTCTCAGTATTGATGAATGCTTCACAAAAGGCAAGCTCCAATTCTCTTCTGGAGTTATGTTACCTATAATGACACAATCATTATTGTGAAGAAAAAGTTAATAACCTTAAGCCTAAAATTGTTACTTCAAGTATTGTAGGACAATCTAGAGTTTCGTACCTTTAACCAATGAATTCGGTCGCATTCCTCTCTTTCTCTTCTTCTGATTGACATTTCCCTCTTCTTTCTGCTGTATTATAACCTGATCCCAAAGAAAGAATAGACATCATTGATTAAGGACAAACAGAACCTTGGGGCAGAAAAACCACACACTCATATCCTTAATCAAGTATGGATTTAGCCGCAAGTTAGCAAGTTGAGCCGACAAACACCAGATAGAGATACTGGATCGATGGTTCAAAGTTCAAATTACTTCAAATTTGCATAACTTATTGACACGATGAAATGGAAGGGAGGTTTACCATCATTTATATTAAGTATATGATAGAAACATATTAGTGAACCAAAAGGAAATTTGCCTCGCAAATTTTCTTTTCCACCAAACCACTATGGGTTTTACCAGAACACTGATTGTTCTGAGCATGTGGCTACCTGTTGTTCTGAGCATGTGGCTAGAGATGAGGTGGCACAGCTAGAGGGTACTAATTCACAGGGCTGCAATGATCTTAGCTGACATGGTTCAAGGAGC